>APFE030332194.1:147088-187333 GCA_000404065.3 Pinus taeda
CTTGGATGATTCAAATGACAAAACCTCCTTTCTATATATAGGAGTCTAAGGAGTCACAATATAACCCAGCCGACCTAACAATAATAATATAAAGCCACAGAAATAACGATAGAGGGATTCTATGGGGCACAGTAATAACAATATGGGGAAAATAGGGGCACAAAAATATTAATAAGGGGTACAACTACAATAGTAATGGGGTAATCACTAGTATTATAGGGACCCAACAGACTGATCTTCCTTATCATTGCTTCTCCTAATTATGTCGATATTATGGTATTGCTCCTTCTTATTATGAAGAGACTGTAATATCAACTATAGGATCATTGTGACCTCCATTAAGCCGATACAGTGAGGATAGTAAGAGTTATGAAGTTATTTATGTTCATTTATTGCTTATAAAGTAGATCCACCGAGATTGTGATCTTACCTTCCATCTAATCATAGTTATTGCTTGTAACCCTTGACATTGTGACTGTGTCTTAGTATGTTGAGGTAGTGTGTTGTTGTGAGATCACCGAGATGGGTATATATGCCGAGGCTACTAGGAGATAGATCTTAATCTTCTTATTGTGATATGCTTCGATATCATAATCATCCCGATATTATACTCCTATCATACCTTCCGAAAGAGTGGAGATCTCAGGGATCTACAAGGGTTTTTGATGTTGTGATTACTTACTATAATAACTATTGTTCTTTACTCCTTTTATGCTGACCTTATACCTTATACCCATCCAAATAGCATGGTAAGAATTCTTCAACTGAAACCCTAAACTATCTCCTTCCTATAATGTGGATCCGCTCCTTTAAACATCAGAAATTTCAAAGAGAAATTGTGAGTTCTGATGTGCCATTTGTTGATACCCTATACCAGTATTTATAGTGGTTAGTGCTCCTATTTGTGTTGAATTGAGTTCATGAACTGACATGTCATTTTAACCAAGCCAACATGACATCCATTTATATATTTAATTCGATATTGAAGCCGACTTGATGAGTTTTGAATCGATTTGCTTGCAAACTTCTTGAGCATGCCAATGGAGGATTATTCTTGGTCTTGGAGGGTTGCTTTGACTTTAATACATTTTACATAGGCTCTTAAAGAGTTCCTTCATACATGACTTGACTCTTTGACTTTATTAATAAATCCTAAAGACATCAAGAAGAATTCGTTTACCTAATGGCACTTATTCCTCATGAAACCCATGTAGAATTACATCATTTACAAAGATCATGTCATTATGAAGACCGGACCTAGTTACACTTTCTTCAACACTCCCTCTTAACTAGGGAGGTATTTCATAATGGTACTTGTTCATTCTCAATTTGAATAATTTCTCATAAGAAGAATCATATTTGTAATCCATTTGTTATAGCATCATTTCAACCAACATTGTTTCATATAGAAAGGCTTTGACTAACATCTCTATCTCTGACTTAGATCAGAGCACACAATGTTGGAAAGACCAATGATTGATAGACACGCATCATCATTGTCTCTCTTAGGTTCATACCCACCCGGGCGTTCTCCGAGTATTCCCTACTAGGACTATTCTCATCTTGGATTCCCGACCCTCAAGAATATCGGTCTTCTTGCCCACTCTTGTCTTGGATACCCTACCACATCCTCAAAGAGTGTTGGATTCCAGATGATTACACAATCCTCCATTATTTCTTCCAAACTAAAGAAAATAATTTTGTGTCTGACTCTCCCTCTCAGCCAGGGATGAGTCCCAAGTTTCTTTTCACTCAGAAACTTACTCGAGTTCCTTTACTCATAGGAAACTCCCAAAGCTCTTTCTTACACAGGGACTCTATCATTAGTACTTTATAGGGTTTTCTAGTTGACTAACGATCCAAGACTTCGATGTCATCAATTTCTTCACATGTAGGGTTCATCCATCCATCACTTTCCTCCATCATGACATTCCTTCTTTCCTAGAAAGTATACTCATTGGCTTTACATCTGGGATGTCATTTCATAGGGCCATCTATCTTCACCTTTCCTTTAACGGTGATTGCTCTAGATCACAAGGTACATACTTGTGACATCTTTCACAACTCTCCTTACCTTGGCCCTACACACATACTCATACTTTCTCCAAGAGGTCAGAAACCAAAAATAAATCACACATTACCTTTTTGGTGATGGCCTTTTCCAGTGACATCTTCTTGTAGGTATCAACACCCTGCATACTTGTTGACACATCTCCCAATGATATCTGTTGTCAAGGGACTTCATATTTTCAAAATTCCATCAGAGCCCTCATATCCTTCTGGGATATTTCCTAAACAAACCTTTCTAATTCTTTAGATTTTGATTTCCTTCATCATGGTTGCATATTTCACGATCTCTTCTACCCTCACACCTTTCATTCTCAGGAGATTTCAATCAGAGTTCTTCAATTGTAGTCAAGCACTTCATACTTCATATGGACATATTATGTTGATTTCATCTAGTGTGACTTATGCCTTTCTACATCCTTTCAGAGGAGGAGACCCTTTTCCTCTTGATCATGCTTGATCCATGTTACTTGCAACCATATGTCATGAAATTACAATATTAAATACAAATAAAAGCATACATACCTCATTTTTCCTTCAGGCTTCTTCCAAAAACCTTCTTGAGAAAATATCTTCAATCCCTTGATCTACTTCATTTCTCAATTCATCAGTCCTTCATCTCATGAATTCCATAAGTCAAATTTCCTGATGCAACACTTGCTACCTTCCCAGACTAGTGGATCCTTCGCTGAGGTTTTTATCAGATAATCTACAGGATCTTGCATATCCCCATCTGGAAAATGTTTCCTTTGACCTAGATGACTTATTCCTTTCCTTTAATGTCCAATGAGGTTCCCACGAGTTACATACTTCATGTTAAACTATCATGGATCATGGTGATATCATGAACTCTTTTTTAATGCATCCATGATGTAACGATTCATCTTATTATGATGGTCATATCTGCAAGGACTTATGATAGGACCCTTTTATGAGAGACACCATCTCACTCATAGTAGAGATCTGTTACTCCCTCTTTCCTTGGCCCTTTTCTTTAGCTTCCTTCACCTTTCCAACGATATGAGCTCCTCCCTATAATATTTCCATAGTATTATTATGTCTTGTCAACCTTCCTATCTACACATATTTGAGTCCTTACAACTTGTCTTTCTCTACCTGGCATAGAGACCACAAATTGTTGCACGAGGAAATTTCCATATCCCAAGGGCACTTGTCATCTTTCTTATTAAGAAAATAGATGATTATTTTCTTATCATATTTCTCATATCTCCCAAATGAGATCTCATGAACATGACCTTCTTTACTAGATTTCAAAGATTACCTCTTCTAGCATTTTATATATTTCCTATATGTCTCCTTTCTTGCTACATAGAGATGAGAGGAATTTTAAGAGTTCCTTCTCATGAATTCAAAGGAGACCTATTCATTGACTTCTCTTCTCCATAAGGATTCTACCAATCCTTCATATTATATGCAAGGACCTTAGATAACCCATCTTTCCCATAGATCTCCTTGCAATCATGAAGTCATTGAACTAAACTTGATTATAGAATGAAAAGATACTTACTTGAAATGTGAAGATGAAATATTCACCCTGTTCATGATGATTATTGATGAAGAAGATGTATTGATGCTTCCACCGGATGAGATCCTTGATAGAAAGATTGCCTTCTCCACCTTCAAGCTATCTTGATATACAAGTTGTTGATATGTATCATGTGATCTGAAGGTTTCATCTTTTGACTGTAGATCTCCTTGTTGTTGTAGACTGTCATTGTAGACTTCCTTTTGGGCTTTGACCTTCTTTGAGATGATGTAGCCTTTGATTTCTTTGAGGACATCTTGATGAGAGACTTGGTGGTATTTTAGTGATGACTGTGTAGACAAAAGATTTTTTTGTTGTAGATTATCTCCTTCATCGGATAGACAACAACCCTTGTTATTATAAATTGTTGTTGTAGGTTAATCCTTTGATCTAGTGTTTGATGAAGATGTAGATCTCGATATTCTTTAGATTGTTGAGATGCTTTGCTTTGATATTTGCGTGTCTCTTTTCTGCCCTCTCTTTAACTTCTAAAACCATCCCTCTAATACCATGTTGAAGAATCTAGGGCATTCAAAATTACAGTGATTCTTCTTAACATGATAACAATTTGTGAAGTGTTTTTAATATTTTATCTTAGCTTGATCTTATTTACATTATTGGTGTGTGTTTTCTTCATCAAACTTCTATCAAAAATAAAGAGACAAGAACACAATATGTTTGGTGTTATGCCAGGGCCAAAACCTCTCCCTCTTGGAGAGGAAAACCCACACAAAATTCTTCTTATAGATATTCCAGTTGAAGAATACCAAGACCATGACCCTTGACACATTCTGTCTCTCCAAGACCAAGCCATCAATCCCCTTCTTTGTCACTACTAAGATCATCATGAGTGTTGCACCATTAAAGCTATAATTGCCACATCATTGAGATCTTCACTGGTTCTTCTTAATCATTTCACTAAGATCTCTTGTCTTCATTGAGATCATGATCTACAAGACCAGGATCATAACTGAGATAAGATCATGACTATACGAGCACCATTATGAGATCCTATTCATCATCATCATGTTGAAACAGTGATGATCCTTGTCATTCCTACTCATTATGATGGGATTGATCTTCCTTGTCACTACTTTTCCTAATTATGTCGAGATTATGGTATTACTCCTTCTTATTATGAAGAGACTGTGATATCAACTATAGGATCATTGTGACCTCCATTAAGCTGAGATAGTGAGGATAGTAAGAGTTATGAAGTTCTTTATATACATTGACTGCTTATGAAGTAGATCCACCGAGATTGTGATCTTACCTTCCATCTAAGCTGAGACTGTGATGGTTACTGCTTGTAATGCTTGACATTATGACTGCGTCTTAGTATGTCGAGGTAGTGTGTTTTTTTTAGATCACTGAGATGGGTATATATGTCGAGGCTACTAGGAGACAGATCTAAATCTTCTTATTGTGATATGCTCTGAGACCAAAATCATGCCGAGATTATACTCCTGTGATACCTTCCGAAAGAGTAGATATCTCAGGGATCTGTGAGGGTTTTTGATGTTGTGATTACTTATTGTAATCACTACTATTATGTCCTCCTTTTATGTAGACCTTAGACCTTATACCCATCTGAATAGTATGGTAGACTTCTTCATCTGAAACCTTGAACTATCTCCTTCCTATAATGTGGATCATCTCCTTTAACCATTTGAAATTTCAGAGAGAAATTATGAGTTTTGATCTGCCATTTGTGGATACCCTAGATGGGTATTTATAGTGGTTAGTGCTCCTATTTGTGCTAATGTGAGTTCATGAACCGACATTTCATTTTAACCAAGCCAGCATGACATCCATTTATATATTTAATTTGATATTGAAGCCGACTTGATGAGTTTTGAATCAATTTTCTTACAGACTTCTTGAGCATGCCAATGGATGATTATTCTTGGTCTTGGAGGTCTACTTTGACTTGAATACATTTTACATAGGCCCTTAAAGAGATCCTTCATACATGACTTGACTCTTTGACTTTATTAATAAATCCTAAAGACATCAAGAAGAAGTATCTTACCTAATGACACGTCTTGCTCATGAAACCCATGTAGCAATATATACAAAAATAATTTATTACATCATTTATCGTAAGATCATGTCATTATGAAGATTGAACCTAGTTACACTTTGTTTAACACCCTCCATATGATAGGTGCACAGGAGTTCTTTTCAGAGCTTATAGAGAGGGCACTTGATATTGAGATTTTACTAGGAGATGATCACACTGTGAGAGTCGTTGGTGTGGGGACTATGACCTTCGAGAGGGATTCCTTGCCTCCCTTGAAGGTCATGGATGTTTTGTATGTTCTGGGGATGAAGAAGAACTTGATTTCAGTGTCTGTTATGGAGGAGAAGGGGTTTGACATCACTTTCTCCGGGGGGGGGGAGTTATTGATGCATCCAAGGGGAGCTTCCATCACTTCGGCCAAAGTGATTGGAGTCCGCTCTGAGAAACTATATAGGTTCAGTTTTCAGTCGGTAGGAGCATTGTTGAGTAGCTCATCTGGTAGCTCTCACACTAGTACCACCAGCAATAGAGACTTGCGTGAGTTATGGCACCGGAGGATGGCACATATGCATCATGGAGCTTTGAGAGTACTAATGGAGATCACTACTGGAGTTCATGATTTCAGTGTCAAGAATTATGAGGTCTGCAGAGGGTGCTCTTTGGACAAGTACACAAAGTTATCATTCCCAACAAGTGACAAGAGATCTACAAGTATACTAGACTTGATTCATATTGATGTTAGTGTTCGTATGTCTCATGTGTCTTTAGGTGGTTATGGGTATTATGTTATATTCATTGATGACTACTCTAGGAGGACTTGGATATATTTCCTGAATACCAAGGGTGATGTCTTCAGCTTCTTTAAAGAGTTCAAATCTCTTGTGAAAAAGCATATAGGTAGGAAGATTTAGGTCTTGAGGTCATACAATGGTGGTGAGTACACTGATGGTGAGTTTTCTGACGTTTTTTCACAGGAGGGCATTAGGAGAGAGTTCACAATTCCTTAAAACCCCTAGAAAAATGGGGTATCTGAAAGGAATAACAGAGCTATTGTTGGGGTTGCTAAAGGGATGATTCATGATCAAGAGTTGCCTTTGTTTTTATGGGTTGAGGCCCGCAATATTGTTATCTTCAAAACAAGAGTCCTCGCGAAGTATTGGGGAATATAACTCTGGAGGAGGCTTTCACTCAAGAGAAGCCTCATGTGGGATATATTTGTATCTTTGGATTTCTCACATATTCTTATATCCCCAAGGAGCAAAGGACGAAGTTGGAACACATGGAAGAGAAGGGTATCTTTATGGGTTACAGCGAGACTTCAAAGGGCTATCAGATCTTCATTCCTTCTAAACAGAGAGTGGTGATTAGGAGGGATGTGAAGTTCGAGGAGGAGAGGGCCTATCATAGATCATGGGAGTATGATGAGATAGAGTCACAAACTTCTCCTCAATAGGGAGGTTAGGTACAAGGAGCAGGACCTCAGGGTTCTAGATCAACTGGTATAGGAGGTACTTCAGTGTCAGCGACATCTAGGGCACCAATGGTGAGTTCACTGATCACTTCTTTAGGGAGTCCACTGGTACAAAGTTCACATGGTACTTTAGTTGACACAGGCATAGGTGCCAGTACAGGTTCTTCGAGAACAGGTGTTGGTACAAGCACACCAGGGTCAGTTGGCAGACCTTCACATTCACCAGAATGTGGGGCAGAGTATGAGGTTCCCTATGGGGAAGCTTCTTCAAGGAAGAGGAGGCCCAAGTGGCTTCAAGACACCTTGAAGGAAGCAGAGTCCGTTGGTCCTTCAAAGAGGGTGAGCAGGGAGAGTCTGCCACCTGAGTGGTTTTGCAGTTATGTAGCCAAGGCTACCAGTGTTGTTGACTCTAGGCCTACTAGCTATGAGGAGGTTGCCAACTAGGAGGTATGGAGAGAGGCTATGGTGGAGGAGTATGCCTCTATCATTAAGAACAATGTCTGGGAAGTGGTGCCTAGGCCTGAGGGCAAGTCAGTTGTGACTTCCAGGTGGCTCTACAAGATCAAGCATGCTGCATATGGTAGCATTGAGAAGTTCAAGGCAAGGTTTTTGGCTAGAGGTTTCTCACAGATAGAGGGATTTGACTATGATGAGACCTTCTCTCTCGTAGCTCGGTGCACTTCTATCTGGTCCCTTATTTCTATTGTTGTAGAAATGGGTTAGCAAATCCATCAAATGGATATGAAGACCACATTTCTAAACGGAGTTATAGAGGAGGAGGTGTATGTTGAGGAACCATAGGGCTTTGATGTACTTGGGTAGGAGACCCATGTATTCCAGTTGAGGTGAGCACTCTACGGACTTAAGCAATCTCTAAGAGCTTGGTATTTGAGGATTGATATTTACTTGCAATGGATGGATTTCATGAAGAGTGAGGCAAATTTGAACCTATGCTACATTGTTGTAGGGGATGATCCACTCATTATTGTGTTGTTTGTTGATGACTTGTTCATTACTGGGGCAAATAGACTGATTAGTGGCTGCAAGGAGGATCTTGCTATGGAGTTAGAGATGAAGGACATTAGGCTGATGCATTACTTTTTGGGGCTTGAGGTGTGGTAGGAGGAGGGGCATATTTTTCTGGGGTAGGGACAGTATGTTGTGGATGTGTTGAGAAGATTTCACATGTCAAACTGTAGAACCATGTCTACACCTATGATCACCAATTGGAAGAAGCTTCGTGCTTCATATTCTAGTTTAGTGGATCCCACATTGTATAGGCAGTTTATTGGGTCCTTGATGTATCTAGTCAACACTAGGCCAGATATATGCTTTGCAGTGAGCTAGTTCATGGTTGAGCCCAGGAGGGTGCATTGGGTAGGTGCAAATCACATTCTTCACTACGTGCAGGGGATTATTGATTATGGTCTGGACTATAGGCAGGGAGATGGAGTGAGGTTGTTAGGTTACATAGATTCAGATTGGGCAGGGTGTGTTTCTGACAGGAAAAACACTTTAGGGTGTTGCCTCGAATTGGGTTCGGAAGTTGTGTCATGGCTCAATCGAAAGAAAAAGTAAGTTTCTTTGATCTCTTCTGAGGTTGAGTATATGGCTGCTAGTCAGCCTATTTGTGAGGCCATTTGGCTTCACAAGTTGTTGTATGGCCTATTTAATCAGGAGTTGAGACCGACGGTTATTCACTGTGATAATCAGAGTTGCATTAAACTCATGGAGAATCCAGTGTTTCATGACAGGTAAAAGCACATTGACATCAGATATCATTTCATTAGGGACTATGTTCAGAAGGGGGCAATGAAGCTATAGTATATATCAACAGATGAGCAGGTCGCTGATGTTCTCATGAAGTCCTTGCCAAGAGGCAAGCATGTCCATTTCAGGAACAAGATGGGTGTGGTGAGAAACACTTTCCTCGGTAAGAGGGAGTGTTAATTTTTAATATACCTTGGATAAGTGGTTTCCCATGGGTTAGTCTCTACCTAGGGAAAAGTGTCCAAAATAGTTCATTTCCTAAGTGTGACTTTATAAAGTGAAAGTGACTTTATAAGTGGTAAAGCCAATGTTAAATTATAAAGTGAAAAGTGACTTTAGACATAAAGTACAATGTGGGAACTTTATTTAATGGGTGAGTTAAAAAATAGAAAGTGATAATTAACTACACATTTATTCGCATCCCTTGATCTAAATGAATCTGAGCCATTAGATCTTAGGGTTGCCCAAAAGTCATTTAGGGAAACAAAAGGGGGAAAAGAAAATGGAGATTGCATTTATTCTTCATGAGCATATTGGAGAAAGGAAGTTGAGAGTTGGAGAAAAGTTCTGAAAAAATAAATAAATAAATAAATAAAATAAAATAAAATAAAAATTGTTGCAGCAAGCTGAAGGAGTGATTTTTGGGAAAAGTTGGGCATGGAAATCAAGGCATAGAAGATAGCATAAATTATAGTACGAACACCATTTAATGTTGTGAGATGCATGCCATCTGAGAGAAGTTTTTGAAAAAAAATGAAAAAAAATCGTACAATCTATATCTGTATAGTACATATTTTTAGCTTCAAGTGGGCATGGAAATCAAGGCAAAGTGGCACGGTTTTCAAGGAGTTCTGGGCTAAAGAGGTATGTTGTATTTTGTTGTTTTGTTTTGTCTACAAATGTATTTTCCCTGAACTTGAAAGATAAATAAATTTGAAGAGCTCTCTAATAGGTTTGCCCCAGAGAAGATTTAAGGGGTTTTGTATGGGTCTAAGTTGACCAAAAATATGTGTGTATTTTTATGTGTGTTACTAGTTTGTTTATGTCCATATTTATTTTCAGCATGTGTTGAGAGTCCCATGTGTTTTAATCTGAAATTTTCATTTCCATAATTCTATATGTTGAATGTATGTTTAATGGAAATTGAATTTAACTGAATGGGAGTGAAAAGGCCAAATTAAAACCAGATTGGGATTGTAGGAAACTTTTTAGTCATCAAATTCAACACAAGATTGGATAATAAATGAACAAAATATCCTAAAATTATTGACAAATTCTGGATCAGCTCCACTAATTGAGAAAATCTAGGGATGTGTCCCCAGTCATTTAATGCATATTTCTAGTGTTGGGAACTAGATCCACTATTGGAGGTATTTTGGAGGGGAAAGCTTCCTCCTTTCAAGGATAATGCTTCCTCATCACTTTTTATAAGTACAAATTCTAATTTGTCTCTAGAGGCATGTATTTTTTAGTCGTATTGTGGAGAAAACTTGTATTTTTGTAGCTCCACTTTCATTTCTAGCAATGATGTACTTTGATTGATTCAAATAATGAAGTTTGGTGCCATTTTTAGCTTATAGAGCTTGGTATTCTTAATAGGACTCTGATTATCCTTGGGCTTGGCAATCCTAGGAGCCTTAGAGCCCTTTTGTGTAATTTTTTTTCTTCTTTTCACTACTTATTTACATGCATCTCTTATTCTTGTTTTTCCTATTTCTGCATTTAGTATTGATGGTTTGTTTGTTGTAGGATTGGGTTAAATGATTGAAGTGAATTATTTCACAGGTTATTAACAGAGTGACAAGTATTATTCATCCTTATAATAGCTTTGAAAATTCATCTTCATCATTGAGCTACTTGGATTGGGTTACTAGTTCATGAATCTAGAATTTCTTGAAGTCCTTGTAGCAAAATAGTAGTAATTTTCTGTTATCTTTTAAAACATGTTAATGAGCTTCATCTGAGTTTATTACACTTGAATTAGATCATAAAAACATTCAGGTCAATAACAAAATTTACCCCATTTCATTTTCATTTGATTAGGTTAGGAATTTGGTAGGTTAACTAGCTCACTAGTTCTCGGATTTCCAGATTTTAGAGTAGTAGTTTTCTGCTATTTTTTACCACATGTTAATGGGGTATTTTGGACTAATTCCATTTAGAATGGAGACCTAATACATCCTACTTAATAACAGAAATTTTCCCAACCCATTTTCATTTGATTTACTTGGTCATTCGGTTAATTATCTCCTCCTGTAGCAATTTTATCTTCTCCTATAACAAATCTTCCCTTCTTGTAGCAACCTGTAACACCACTTTCCTTCATCAGATTTGATTTACACTGCAACTATGACTTAGTCTAGATGAATAATGACCCCCAACTATGATTTTATGATCAGGGGAAGCTCCTAGGCCACTCCAACCCTTATTTTTATTCACTGAAAAATAGAGTAGACTTAGTTTCTTTATCACAAATACAATGCAAGTAGGCTACTAATTTACAAGCAAGTGTGAACTAGGTAGATCATACATGAAATTTTGATTGGTAATTTGATGAATTATGCAAGATAAAATAACTTTATTCTGTAAGTAGATTAACCTTTTTCCTTTTGTGAATTAATTAGTTAGCATTTACAAGTTGAGCAAGTAGCATTTCCATTTCTTACAAATAGAATAACAATTCCATTTTTCTTTGATTTCATAACATTAACTCCATTACATTAAAATCAACAAAATAAGGACACATTGTAAGTTGCACATATAGTGTCGCTACCTCTTAATTTTGTATGAACCCCGAGTTGATAATTAAAGTTGGTGGCCTTTGGAGTTGCAGCATTCTTGTTGCAATATTGGGGCTCATCACTCAGTACAAATTGACATTTTTCAGATGGATGTTAACTCATCTTTTTTGAATGGTTATATGGATGAAGAAATTTATGTGGAGCAGCCTGAGGCTTTTGAAGTGCCAAGAAAGGAATATTATGTTTATAAGTTGAAGAAGGCCTTGTATGGTCTTAAGTAAGCACCAAGGGCATGGTATTCAAGAATTGATAAGTATTTTCAAGATCATGGCTTAGTTAAAGGATTATTTGAGCCCAATATCTATATCCTTTAGTCAGGATGGGACATTCTGATAATTGACTTATATGTTGATGACTTAATCTACACAAGGAGTAGTGTTGAACTATCTCAAATATTTGAGTCACATATGATTGTTGAGTTTGAGATGGCATACCTTGGTGAATTGTATTATTTCTTTGGTATTGAAGTTTGGCAGAAGGAACATGGAATTTTCATTTCACAAGCCAAGTATAGTAGGTATATTCTGAAGAAGTTCATAATTTTGAGTTGTAAGCCAATGGAAACTCCATCGGAAATTTGGTTGAAGTTATACACACATGATGACCAATTTAGTTGATGTTACTTTGTATCATCAATTGGTTGCAAGTTTGATCTACTTAACTACAACTCCAGTATATATTTCCTTTGCAGTCATTTTGGTATCAAGATTTGTGGAAAACCCCAAGGAGTTGCATTGGAAAATAGGTTAGAGGATTTTAAGATATCAATGTGGTATAGTTGGTTACGGTTTGGTATAAATATCTACAAAACATTTCAGACTCGCTAGTTATATATATTCAAATTGGGTTGTGTTGAATTTTTTGTAGCTATGGTTAGTATTCATATGAAAGAAAATGATAAATATAATTTGAATCTCAAGTCAATTCAAAAGAGGGAAATAATTTTTTTTTTTAATTTAAAGTATTTGTATCCTCAAAGTTAAGTCGTCCCCAAAAGTATAGGTTGGTCCATCCCAAGAGACACACCACTTTGGGGAATCTTAGATCACTATAAATTCACACTCATCCTCCTCCATTTGTGACTAATTCATATCACAAGAAATATCTTATGAGGCATAAAGAAGGATGAATCTTAGGCATAATGAAGGGTGAATTTGAGGCATGATGTGGGAGTTCTCTAAGGCAATAGATTAAAATTTTTTGTTTAGGCCGAAATTCTCTGCAGTTGGGTTGAACAAATTTATGAAGCTATCTCAATAGGACAAATTTATCTTTGTTTGAACGTGTTTAACCTGGGTTTGGTTACCACTCACATTGAATTTATTTGACTTGAAATTTCATATTGTATCTCTTGTTGAATTGGACAAATTTCTTTAAGAAAAGGTTGATGGATTTTTACCTTGAAGAGGGTTTTCCCAGGGTAAATTTTTGTGTCTCTTGTGTTTAAGTGTTTCTTCATGATCCTATTGTCATTAATTTTTTACTTTTGAATCTTTTATATGTATAATTTACTATTTATGAATGTGATATAAGATAAAATAATGAAGCAATCATTGGGAGTAATTATTAGTCTAGAAAATCATGAAAAATCAACTTGGTATCAGAGAAAGGTTTAGGAGCATATTTTTTAAATAATATTCATGGATCAATATGAAATATATCTTAAGTAGTTTGAGTCACTTAAGAAGAAACAAAGAGACTTCAAACTTGGACCTATTCAAGCCTCAAAATTTAATGCAGGCAGAGCCTGCAATACCCAGGATTTCCATATTCATGCATATAAAAACTATTTCCTCGTCACACAAGGTTCTTCATTTACATTCCCAATGTTTCAACACCCAAGTCCCTTTGCGCCTAACTCAACATTTTGAGATCATCGATTTTTCTTTTCAACATTTGAACCAGTGTAAAAATACGCAACCAATCAACATGCAAATACTCACCTTCACTGCCTTGCGCTCTCATCAAAATGTATTTGCAGCTTACTCAAATCAGTTAAAGAATAAACGCCCACCAAACATCTTCTATCCACATTCATATAACTCAATACAACCAGGCTCAAAAATTTCTAAGCAGCGTGTGAATCAATTCAAATCCGGTTAAAAAGATTATGCAACGTACAATAAAACACAGACATGTTTAAATATATAATAAAACAAACCCAAGTCGTTGACTGGTTGAACACCCAGCAATCCACAAGCGCTAATTGCAAATTTGTATTCCCTTTGGCATCGATTCTTATAATAAACTAATCACAGTCGATACTATCAACCAGCACGCAAAGAGACCAAACATGTATTGATTATCAAACAACTATCTCAGAAAATCGATGACTATATATACCGGACACAACGCCCAATCCACATTCAGCATTTATCGCTGCCATACTTCGATTTTTTCCATTTCTGTTCCATACTGTAGCTGCCTTCAATTCATGTTAAACCAGTGTTTCAACGCATTTCATCCATCAATATAATTCTTACTAACAGGTTTCCAATGTTAGTTCTGCGCTTTTGCAGGTTTCGGATTTTCCTTATCCGCTACCTTTGATACAGATCCTTCAATCTGATCAGATTCAATTTGGATCCTCACAAGGAAATGGCACAATTGCGTGGTGGAACTTAAAAAAAAAGACACCGGTTCTCACATGGAGAACAATTCTCAATTTCTCCACACTAATACCTCATAAAATTTCTGGTGCTATTTCCAGGCTCTTTCATCCAACAGCACTCCGCCAAATAGTAACGATACAGGCAGATCAAGTCTCGATCTTCAACACGGATCAAAAGCCACTTACGCTGCCTATCGAGTTAGAAATTATGCTCCAATTGCTGGGACAGATCGGAAGCTCGCAGTGGACTCAACCAGTGATCTTTAGTACTTTCCAATCCACCCAAAATAATAAAATATATATTCTCTTCCACGTTGCACGAACAACCTTAATACACACGGCCTCTCAACAACAACCCTCGATTTTGTAGATGTCTATCCTTTGGCTCTTCAACAGATCTCCTCTTCACATATTATTCCCCTCACAACCATGGAGAGAATACAAGCTGAATAAAATATCGAACTGCTCACACCTTCTGCAACGTTTGCCGAGGAGGTTTACAGATACCTTGAAGTTTTGTCCAAGCCTCTGCCACCGATTTGTCACATTTCACCTCAAAATATATAATTGTTGCACGATTTTCATACATCGATGGAAAGTCTTAAAATACGCAAATCCAACAAAACAAGCTGAAAACCATTCCAGTGGAATGCGAGTAAGGATATCCAACTTCGGAATTCTACCTGAAGTAAACTTTAAACCGAAATTAGGCCCAATACAACTGTCAAACAGAAATACAACCCTAACTCGTAAAATCCAACATCTTCCTACAAATTCGTCCAGATTTTCAATGCAAATCAAATTCTTTATAAATAAACCAAAATGAGATCAATTACAAAGATCCTTTACACGACCAGATTTTCAAATCAATGGTCCTCTACAAAAGCCCGTAGGCTTGCTGTCCAATCCACACTCTCTCTAATTATATAAGGAAAACCTAATTGATACAAATACATGGTTTCATGAATCAATTCTAATTCTGAACCAGAAATCTCTCAACCTCTCCTAAAAAATCTCTTCAATTCCTCAACAAACCCTTAAATCTCTCAACATCCCTAAAAGATAGATTCTCATCCCCTAAAACTTAGAAACTAATTCCAACTTAGGCTCCCTCATTAATTCTAAATAATATAGAAACTAATTTCTCTCACATTTACAATTTCTCACAAATAATTAATTAATCACTCAAAATAATATTAATATTTACATGAAATTTTAATATTTCTTCAAAACATGAAACCCCCTAGCTTAAGTAAAATACAAGGTGTTTTCGGAGATGATGCTCCTGCATCAGACTCCCCATGTAAGAAAATTCATGACCACCTGGTCATAAGTCTGGATATTTCCTCCTGGATCCCAAATTTTATTTTGTAATCTTTCTTTGCTTGTCAATTGCTTTACTGTTGTTGTTAACTGTTGTTATCCTCCAGGCTTCCATATTTTGTGTTGTAGTGCTCCACTTACTCTGCTCTTGCAATCTTTCACTGTCTTTCGCTTGTTGTCTTTCCTTTTCTTTTTTTCTGCTACTGGTTTCTTCCGGGATTCTTTTGTCATCATCCTTCTAATACTTTCAATCTCTCGGTCCAAATAATCTCCCGGCTGTTGATTTCTTGTTGTCTGCTGAGCTAAGACGGCTTGCTCAATTTTTACTTTCTCTATCTGTACTGTCACTTGTTGACTTCTTGTTTCTTTGCTTGTTTCTGTTCTGACTGCCACCCGATCATCCATGCCCTCTTGTCTTCTGGAACATAAAACTTCTTCTTCCTTCATTTGACTGCTCAACTGAGTCAAATGTTCTTCAACGCCTGCAATAACACTTGCATTCACAAAACACTTGTTAGAACAAAAATCATAAGGCCTCAGTGCCTTTTCTCCCTTTGCCAGCATTTCAATATGCTGTCCTGAATTTTCCATCTCAACCAGCACATCAGTATGCTGATTCTCTCTACTCAAAGAATCCTCTGAAGAATTCTCAAGACTGTCAACCAGTCTTCCTCTCACATCATCTGCTTCCATGATATCTTTTTGCACTCGTTCACTGTACTGAACTCTTTCTTCTACCATCTCTCTATCATACTCCGAATTTTTTAACAAATATTCTAGCAATGCAATTTCTCTGTTACATTGCTGAAGCATAACATCACCATCACTTACAGTCCCTGCATTCATATACAACTTGTCAGTTTGAAAACTACAAGTTTCAACAACCTTAACCGTTGGTTCATATACCAGCTCTTCCAGCTGATCCTCTTCTTCATTCACATGAACTTCCTCTTCCACAAAACCTGTAATCACATCACAACTGTTAGCTATAAAAACACAAGAGTTCACATTATCCAGCTAATCTAGATCTACCCAATAATTCAAGAAATCAATGATCTCCTCCTCTATTTGATCAATGGAAACCTCCTCTTCCAACTCAGTTGCTCTGAGTTGCGTACACTTCAACTGTACATCCATCATCTGCTTGAGCTTCTTAAGCTCTTCCATTAACTGCATGTTTATCTGTCGATCTCTTTTCTGTTGTAGCTTCTGCCACTTCACTTTCTTTCCCTTCGGTGGAAAGATCCATCCTCTATTCTGGTTTTCCTGCTCTTGCAACCATTCCTCTAGTACCTGCAATTGCACTTTCATTACTGCAATCTCTCTTTCTCTGACTTCTGCAGTCATCTCATCGCTGTGGCATTCCTCTGAACCTCTTCTTTGATCCTCCATGATCACTTTCTCCATGAGTTGTTCACTCACTATGAGTTGTACTAGCCTCTACGACAGCAATCTCTTATGTTGCCACTTACCTCACCAAGCCCTCCTCACTCAGTCTCTTGGTAAGTACTAGTTCACTGCCTCTGGAACCTCTTTGAGCACTCTCCTCTGCTCACTCTCTAGGTTGTCTCTTCAACTCATGTTCTTCTTCAGGACACTGCAATTGTCCTCCTTATTCAACCTTTAGCTGAATGCCAGGTTCAATGTCATCGTCTTTTCTGCAACCATAAACCTCAATCATAAATTTCAAATCAGAAAATCATCTCACCTTCCTGATCTCGTCCTTCATTTGCCTCTGTAATTTCCTTCACTGTAATCCTGTTCACTTGCAATTATGTATGCTGCATATCAAATTTAAAATCTGATCTTCATCATTCATCACACATTCAAAATACATTTCAGTTCAACAAACCTTCTTGTCCTCATTCAAAAAATAAGCATTCAACAGAGCCAGGCTCTGATACCAAAAATAATACAGGCAAAGCCTGCAATACCTAGGATTTCCATATTCATGCATATAAAAACTATTTCCTCGTCACACAAGGTTCTTCATTTACATTCCCAATGTTTCAACACCCAAGTTCCACATTCATATAACTCAATACAGCCAAGCTCACAAATTTCTAAGCAGCGTGTGAATCAATTCAAATCCAGTTAAAAAGATTATGCAGCGTACAATAAAACACAGACATGTTTAAATATATAATAAAACAAACCCAAGTCGTTGACTGGCTGAATGCCCAGAAATCCACAAGCGCTAATTGCAAATATGTATTCCCTTTCGCATCAATTCTTATAATAAACTAGTCACAGTCGATACTATCAACCAGCACGCAAAGAGACTAGACCTGTATTGATTATCAAACAACTATCTCAGAAAACCGATGACTATATATACCAGACACAGCGCCCAATCCACATTCAGCATTTATCGCTGCCATACTTCGATTCTTCCCATTTTTGTTCCATACTGTAGCTGCCTTCAATTCATGTTAAACCAGCGTTTCAACGCATTTCATCCATCAATATAATTCTTACTAACAGGTTTCCAATGTTAGTTCTGCGCTTTTGCAGGTTCCGGATTTTCCTTATCTGCTGCCTTTGATACAGATCCTTCAATCCGATCTGATCCAATTCGGATCCTCACAAGGAAATGGCACAATTGCGTGGTGGAACTTAAAAAAAAGACACCAGTTCTCGCATGGAGAACAATTCTCAATTTCTCCACACTAATACCTCATAAAATTTCTGGTGCTATTTCCAGGCTCTTTCATCCAACAACACTCCACCAAATGGTAACGATACAGGCAGATCAAGTCTCGATATTCAACACGGATCGAAAGCCACTTACGCTGCCTATCGAGTTGGAAATTATGCTCCAATTGCTGGGACTGATCGGAAGCTCGCAGCGGACTCAACCAGCGAACTTTAGTACTTTCCAATCCACCCAAAATAAGAAAATATATATCACTCTTCCATGTTGCACGAACAACCTTAATGCACACGGCCTCTCAACAACAACCCTCGATTTTGTAGATGTATATCCTTCGGCTCTTCAACAGATCTCCTCTTCACAGATTATTCCACTCACCACCGTGGAGAGAATACAAGCTGAATAAAATATCGAACTGCTCACACCTTTTGCAACGTTCGCCGAGGAGGTTTACAGATACCTTGAAGTTTTGTCCAAGCCTCTGCCACCAATTTGTCACATTTCACCTCAAAATATATAATTGTTGCACGGCTTTCATACATCGATGGAAAGTCTTAAAATACGCAAATCCAACAAAACAAGCTAAAATCCATTCCAGTGGAATGTGAGTAAGGATATCCAGCTTCGGAATTCTACCTGAAGTAAACTTTAAACCGAAATTAGGCCCAATACAACTGTCAAACAGAAATACAACCCTAACTCGTAAAATTCAACATCTTCCTACCAATTCGACCAGATTTTCAATGCAAATCAAATTCTTCATAAATAAACCCAAATGAGATCAATTACAAAGATCCTTTACACGACCAGATTTTCAAATCAATGGTCCTCTACAAAAGCCCATAGGCTTGTTGTCCAATCCACACTCTCTCTAATTATATAAGGAAAACCTAATTGATACAAATACATGGTTTCATGAATCAATTCTGATTCTGAACCAAAAATATCTCAACCTCTCCTAAAAAATCTCTTCAATTCCTCAACAAACCCTTAAATCTCTCAACATCCCTAAAAGATAGATTCTCATCCCTAAAACTTAGAAACTAATTCCAACTTAGGCTTCTCATTAATTCTAAATAATCTAGAAACTAATTTCTCTCACATTTACAATTTCTCACAAATAATTAATTAATCACTCAAAATAATATTAATATTTACATGAAATTTTAATATTTCTTCAAAACATGAAACCCCCTAGCTTAAGTAAAATACAAGGTGTTTTTCGGAGATGATGCTCCTGCATCAAAATTTCAACTTTGTCACAAGCTTGTTTGAGGCTAGTCTCATCCCTCTTGAAGCCTCTTCTATGGTTGTATTAGATGTTGCATTTTGGCCCCTTTCTGAGGTAGATTCAGCCCCTATTTAAGGTTTCCTGATTATCCAATTTAAATGCTCCCTCTTAGGTAGGGAGGTATTCTTCTAGATGATCCATAGATCTCATCTCGGTTGAACAATGATTCACTTGACCATGTGGATTGATTAACATAGATGAGCTCATTCAACATTTTCTTTGGATAGAGAATTTTTTATTCAACAAGAGAACATTTGGGAAAGCCATTATGAATACCTCCTTATCTAACAGGGAGTGCTTAATTTTTTGTAGCTATGGTTGGCCTTCATATGAAAGAAAATGATAAATATATTTTGAATCTAAAGTCGGCTTTAAGAGAGGGGAAATCAATTTTTTGAAATTTAAATTATTTGTCTGCTCAAAGGCATGTTTTCCCCAAAAGTATAGGTCATCCAAGCCCAAGAGGCACACCACCTGGGGGAATATTAGCTCACTATAAATTCACACTCGTCCTCCTCCAATTGTGACTAATTCATATCGCAAGAGATATCTTCTAAGGCATAAAGAAGGACAAATATAAGGAATGATTTGGGAGCTCTCTGAGGAAATGTATCAAAGTTTTTTGAGGAAGGCCAAAATTCTTTGAGGTCAGTTTGACCAAATTTCTGAAGTTATCTCAGCAGGAGAAATTTATCTTTGTTTGACTAGGTTTGACCTAGGTTTGGTTACTAGTCAATTTGAATTTATTTGACTGGAAATTTCAGATTGCATCTCTTGATGAATTGGACAAATTTCTCTAAGGTTACTAGGTTTTTCCCTTGAAGAGGGTTCTCCCAAGGTAAAGTTTTGTGTCTCTTATGATTGGATATTTCTTCATGATCCTACTATTGTAGTTTCTTTATTGTGGATGATTTTCTATTTATAATTACTTAATGATGAATGTGACATAAGATAAACTAATGAAGAAATCATTGGAAGTAATTATTAGTCTAGGAGATCATGAAAAATCAACAAGTGAGATGAATGGATGACAGGAAATCAACCTTAGCATATTCATTCAACATGGGTTCAACAATGGTTGCTTGGAGTACTAACAAGTAACCCATAGTTTCTCTCTCCATAGCAAAAGCAGAGTATAAAGAAACAACGAAAGTAGCATGTGAAGCAATTTGGTTGAGAAGCATTCTAGAGGATCTACTTGAACAGCCAGAGAAAACCACTCAGTTGATATGTGATAAACAAATTTCTATTCAAATGACCGAGAATCCAGTTTTTCATAAGAAGGCTAAGAATATTGATATTCAGTATCATTTTGTTCAATATTTGTTTCAACAAGGAGTGGTCAAGATCAAGTACTGCATAATAGAAGAATAAGTAGCTAATATATTCACTAAAGCACTATCTAAGGAAAAGTTTTGCAAATCTAGAGATGATCTTGGAATATTTCCAAACGATCATTATGGGCAAGAAACGTTGAAATAATAATTCGTTTGTCATATTCTAGTTATTAGTATAATTGTTAAATTGTCATTTTGAGTGAGAGAAATTTGGAGATATTTGTGGAGAAATTGTTGGAGTGATTGATGAGAAATAATAGGAGATGATTGAGATATTATAGGAGATGATAGATTCCCGAGACACCTCCTCTCATATATAAATATAGTTCTTCGGTAATGAAATAATTTGAGATGGGTGTGCATTATTGTTGAATATTTTGCTCAGTTGTTTTTCTAGTCTATTTCTTCAAACAAATCAATGTATGTTCATTGTATGAACATAATTCCTTGCTACAGGGAATTTATTAGTGCAACATAAACTCATATTCACAGTAAAATGAAATAACCAAATAAAATCATATTGTTCATTATGCATATTGATTAATAGACTTGGCACCTTATCTACATGACTTGAGAAATAATTACATTCTAATGAAATAGAAATCATATATTTCCATTGCCATATATATTTCTATATTTATTTGTAGTCAACCAAATTACAATTGTTGCTTTCCATACAAGTCATACTTCCATCCGAGAGGATTTAATGCAATAATAGTGTAGCATTATTGCATTGGCCTACTAAAATTGAAGATACAAGAGACCGACCTCATTTTATTGTTAAGATGTATGGTTTAAAACTCAAGTCAATTTTAATTGGACTCAATTAACTCAACCAAGTTTACCCTTGAAAATACTGATATAGACCAATTTCTTAGATTGGGGGGATTGTGGCCAATTTGGACCTTGATGGTACCTATTACCCTCCTCACTTCCAAGGGTAACTATACGAGATTTTTCTTCAATCATCCACATCACAAACAATGGTTCTAGTGATGAAATTAAACATTATTCATAGGAAACAGCCCACAGATGCCTCTTATGTTATTCTCAACTTACTCATTTGTTAATATTGGTACACCGACACATTAGGTGCATTTTTCCATTGCTTCATATAAAGTGTTTACATCCAATGCAACTAGAATGAAAGTAAGGATCATAGATTAAATCAAATAATGAATCATGATGCTTGGAAGTTGTGTCTTCTACCTTGTTCCACCTTGGTGATCATCAACCATTTCCTAGTCAATTGTTGCCCCTCTAGGGAAGGGGGTACTACTAAGGGGACCTGATAATGGTAATGACCCATGTCTTATCTGTACATTGCATACTCCATCTATTCACTCTTTGTTGACCTTTATTTTTGGTATTCTATTACATGTATCCTGATAATATTTATGCTCATAATCCCATGAAAAGAAAGTGTTTGGAAGTCCAAGATAGATGCAACAAGAACTATATAAAAAAATTAAAAGACCATGATATGAATTTCAAAATGCATAGGAAAATGAAAAGAATACTAATGGTAAATCAAAATCTAAAGTGAGCTTGATCTCTACCCATATAAAAAAAATAAAAGACCCTGATATGAATTTCAAAATGCATAGGAAAATGAAAAGAATACTAATAGTAAATCAAAATCTAAAGTGAGCTTGATCTCTACCCATTTTCTATGAGGCCATTACCTCAAGTACTATCCAATGAAATGCATAATTTGTTGGAATAAGTTTCCTTTGATGTGAAAAGGTGAATGGGTTATTATTGAGTTTGGAAGTATCCCTAAGATATCCCTATAGTCGTGCAAGACCATCCCAATTGGTTTTCATCATCACACAAAGTCGTGTCTATGGAAATGCCAAAGGTATAATTCCCAAAAGTCCTCAGTTCATGTTTCCTGATATTAAGGTCCTTTCCATGAAAAAGAGAAAAATTGAACCTGAAATCAGAGCTTATTTTGAGACTTATGGAAAATGATGAATTAAGTCCTAAACAAGTATATGATGTGAAATACTTTGTGTTATAGGCACGAGACTCTTTAGGTTTAGTTTTCAGTTTTGTATGATGCAATATACATGTCGGCCCAAAACAGAGTGCCACCAAGTGTATGCAACGAATGGAGTCAGGCTAATTAGTTGAAGAGATTATTCAAGACATATGTTGTGACTTATGGGTATTACGAAGTTTATGTGGTGAGTTGGATTGGTATGTAAATAATTGTGGACATCGCAATGGGCACAAGCATGTAGACAGACGTGATAGCTTGCATGGCACCCACCCGTCGCGTATACATATACCATGTGCCAGTTTGGTTGGATGATATATCTCAAGAAGAATGATGGAGAATGGTTTATAGTAAGGGTGACTACCTAGAATTTATACGAGTCTATGGTGGAGCTAAAATGACTGCAACCGGATCAATCAAAGTCAGGAACAATCGTAGGTTGGATGAACTAAATTCTGGAACAACTACAAAAGGTTTTGTTGGACAGAGAACTCCATTTTTTAAAGATAAATTAATTGTTACTTTCCCCTGGAATAGGCACCATTTGTTTTGGTTTGCAGAAGAGGAATCCATGTAAAAATAACTTTGGTGTACAGGAGAACGTGCCAGGTGGTCTTGATTGAAGTCAGTTTGCTGTGATGTTGCATCTACACAATCTGATGAATATGGGATCAATCTGATCCAATGCAAGAATCCATGAATGAATGGAGTATTGTAGTGCATGCACGTTGGTGTATGATTGAAGGTCGATCGTATGCAATTGTGTGTATAAATGCTATTGCAGCTACTAGGTCGAACTGAGTTTGGACGGAGAATGAATATACACTAGTGTGCATGAGATCCTAAAAGGTGAATGGAGTGTTTTTGTTCATGTGTGTGACCTGTGTAAAAAAACCATATTTCTAGAAAATGAGTCTAGTTGACAGATATGATGAATTGATTGCATTATGATGAGGTGAATGGAGTGTTTTTGTTCATGTGTGTGACGTGTAAGAAGACCATATTTCTAGAAAATGAGTCCAGTTGACTGATATGATGAATTGATTGCATTATGATGATGTGTATGGAGGATGTGTTTTGGTGTATGGTGTACTGTGTTGTGCATCTTTTAAACACATTGTTGTGGGAATCCAAGAGTGATCTGAAGGTACATGAAGTGGAGTGTGATATAATCTATCCATGTGATGTGGTGCCAAGTTAAACATAAATTTAATATGTGTGATGAATGTGTATGAAGTGTGGTATGTTAGTGTTTATGAAATTAAAGGCATATGTACACATCTATAACATTACCAATTTGTGTGTTTACATATGAGTTTGTTAATTTTAGGTATGTTCTATGTTAAAGCAATTTATTTCAATTTTCACAGCTAGTTTAATATCTTTTCTAGATTAGCAATCACATCAGCGTTAAAGTAAATTGCAGATAGAACATAAATATAAATTGTAGAAGACAAGCCAAGATAAGACGACACAAGATGTGGTGCTAGCCAGGGAAAAACCCCAATGTGGGGAAACCCTTGACCAATTCTTCTTATATGTTCTTCAATAGTTCAGCACAGAGAGAGAGTACATTTTCAACAGAAGTCAACACTTAGACTTTCTAGATAAGAGAATAGATCATATCTACATGAGATCAGTGGAAGACATTTTGCTTCAACTAATTCTCCAATGTGACTCCTTCACCTATCATTGTGTTGCATCTCGTCCACATGTAGCACCTCTTAGTGCTGCACCATGTTGCACTCAATTGTTGGACCTCGTGCTGCCACTGTTGTCCCATGTACCATAATGTTGTCCCACTATTAGTGACATTTCCATTCCATGCTAGCCATGCAGCTGTCCCATTTGCTTGCTCCATTAAGCTTCATTGTTGTCCCAAGGCTGCACTATATAGCACCATATGCCTTCATCATGCTGCCACCTATCACAATATTGTGCACAGATCTTCCTCATTCCTATCCACATTGTCTCTTGATCTGACGTGATAAGGCTTGTTGCCTATCACAGTATAGTTTTCATCTACAACTCACTTCAAAACCCCTTGATTGCAGTCCAAACTATCTTGATTTTGGGCTTAGTCTCAACAGCCATACACTCAGCTCCTTGATCCTTGAGCAATCCTATTCAGGACCTATTTTCACCCTCAAATAGTCCTCATACTAATTCGCTCTTCAACAGCAACTTGGCCTATGATCTAAGCTCTCCATGTTCTCCTGAAGTGACAAAGCCTTGTTGTCTCTTCTTGTTGCAGCTAGGGCATCCATTCATTGTCTTTGGGATGCATTTGGCTATGTATAGACTGCGGCTTAGTCTCCTTGTTGTTGCATCTAAGGGCTGTCCTAAACCCTTCAAAAACAGTGTAGTATGACTGCAGTTAGTCTTACCTTTCTACGTATAGATGATCCCCTAAACAGCTCCCTTCTTGTTGTGGCTAAGTAGCCTCTGTTGACTGTTGTTAGGGCACTCTTTTAGACAACGAGTTAGGGCAAGCTGGGGCAGCATATAAGAGCAGGTTAGGGAAGTGTATAGGGTTGTTTTGGGCAGCATATAGGGATGGTTTGGGCAGCGTATAGGAGCAGGGATCTCCTCTCTTAGACTACGGCTTAAACCACCCTATTTAGGACTGCAGCTAGGATAGTATAGAACCTCTTCATGACTGTGGCTAAGGTTTTTTTGAACAGCACATAGGTCTCTCTCCTAAGGGCTATGTATATGTGCCTTTTAGGATAGCAAATAGGGTCTCTTCTTAGACCCTTCATGGCTGCGTATTACTACTTCTTCATAGGGAAACGTTAGGTCTTCCTTCACTGTGCTAGATCTCCCTTTCCTCATGATTCTAGGGCTTCCTCATTAAGGCAGCGTAGAGCCTAGGGCACTCCCTCTAGATTAGGATAGTGTTATCCCTTAGGATCTCTCCTCCTACTAAAACCCAAAGACAAGTAGAGAAGAAGAGATCCCAAGTGTGTGTCCAGAGATCCCAAGTGTGTGTCCAAATGACTTTCAAGGCACTTCTATTTATACTAAAACGTTGAGAACATGTGGGGTTTATTTGGTTGCTGGTCGACCTTGACGAATTGTCCCATAACACAAATAAATTCATATCTCCATGAATACTTATCGAAATCGGATGATCTTTAGATCAATTCTACACCTCTCGATGAGAGGGATCCAAGAAAAATATTAGCTAACATTAATAAGATGACCCACATGGAGTTTGGCCCTAGTTGCCAATTTTAACACTCCCTCTCAACTAGGGAGAACTCCATCCGTTGATCCATATGTTTGATTGTACTATTTATTCCATTAGTACCTGGCACTGCTCTGCTCTACTGATCTCTTCTCAATTCTACTCTGTTGAACCATGAAGAAGAAGAATTGATCGAGAATGTCTCATACCATTATCTACTAACCCGAAGTCAGTTTCATATGAAGAGAGTGTGTCATACCACTCTTACTGACCCAAAGTCAATTTTATTGATCCCAGATCAATATCACAAGAGAGTGTCTCAAACCACTCATATTGATCCCAGATCAGTTGGAGGTCATCCTAGCATAGGGAGTATGGTAAATACAATGATGCATCCATCAATAGTACTACTATTGTCCCAAACCCCATTTCCCCACTCATTGATTAGATGAGAGGTACTTCCCATGAGTCCCAGACTACATGGGTAGGACACCTCGACAAGAGAACTAATCATCATGTCCCAAAGGGGAACTAATCATCCTAGCTCACAGGAGAACAAATCATCCTAGATTAGAGGAGAATGAATCATCCTATCCCAAAGTCGCCTTGAGGTATCACAGGGAAGGTTGAGTTATTCACCTTATACACAGCGCACCATTAGGGGAGGGTGAGTCGCCCTATGGTCGTGTGTTGCTCCAGTAAGTATCCCAAGCCCCCTAAAGCTCCTAGAGCTCAATGCATGCAACATGTAGGACCCTTATACGAAGATCTCTCAATGACTTCAAGTCGTTCGGGAAATTCATAGATTTGACCTTTCCCCAGGGTTTTGACAAAACAAGAGGACACAAGATGTGGTGCTAGCCAGGGACAAACCCCAATGTGGGGAAACCCTTGATCAATTCTTCTTATATGTTCTTCAATAGTTCAGTAAAGAAGAGAGAGAGAAAGAGAGATAGTACATTTTCAACAGAATTCAACACTTAGACTTTCTAGATAAGAGAATAGATCATCTCTACATGAGATCAGTTGAAGACATGTTGCTTCAATTGATTCTCCAAGGTGACTCCTTCACCTATCATTGTGATGCATCTCATCCACATGCTGCACCTCTCCGTGTTGCACCATGCTGCACTCAATTGATGGACCTCATGTTGCCACTGTTGTCCCACTCTTAGTGACATCTCCACTCCATGCTAGCGATATAGCTGTCCTGTTTTCTTGCTCCATCAAGCTTCATTGTTGTCCCAAGGCTGCACTATACAACACCATATGCCTTCATCATTCTTCGACCTATCACAATATTGTTCACAAATCTACCCCATGCCTATCCACGTTGTCTCTTGATTTGAGGTGATAAGGCCTACAACCTATCACAGTATAGTTGTCATCTACAGCTCACTTCAAAACCCCTTGATTGCAGTCCAAACTATCTTGAATTTGGGCTTGGTCTCAACATCCATACACACAACCCCTTGATCCTTAGGATAGCCCTATTTAGGACCTGTTTGCACCCTCAAATAGTCCTCATACTAATTCTCTCTTCAACAGCAACTTGGCCTCTGATTTAAGCTCTCCATGTTGTCCTGAAGTGATATTGCCTTGATGTCTCTTCTTGTTGCAACTAGGGCATCCAGTCATCACCTTTGGGCTACATTTGGCTATGTATAGACTACGGCTTAGTCTCCTCGTTGTTGCGTCTAAGGGTTGTCCTAAACCCTTCCAAAACAATGTAGTATGACTGCATGTAGGTATTACCTTGTTACGTATAGATGTTCCTCTAAACCTCCCCTTCTTGCTGCCACTAAGTAACCTCTGTTGACTGTTGTTAGGGCACTCTTTTAGACAATGAGTTAGGGCAATTTGGGGTAGTGTATAGGAGCAGGTTAGGGAAGCGTATAGGGCTAGTTTGGGTAGCATATAGGAGCATAGATCTCCTATCTTGGATTGCGTCTTAAACCACCCTCTTTATGACCACATCTAGGGTAGTATAGATCCTCTTCATGACTGTGGCTAAGGTTCTTTTTTAGTAGCACATAGATCTCTCTTGTTAGGGCTACGTATAGGTGCCTTTTAGGACAACAGATAGGGTCTCTTCTTAGACCCTTCATGGTTGTGTATTACTGCTTCTTCATAGGGAAGCGTTAGGGATTCCTTCACCATGCTAGATCTCCCTTTCCTCCTGTGTTTAGGGCTTCTTCATTAGGGAAGTGTAGAGCAGAGGGCACTCCCTCTAGATTATGGCAACATTATCCCATAGGATCTCTCCTCCTGCTAAAACATAAAGACAAGTAGGGAGGAAGAGATCCCAAGTGTGTGTCCAAATGACTTTCAAGGCACCTCTATTTATACCCAAATGTTGAGCATATGTGAGGTTTATTTGGTTGTTGGCTGACCTTGACGAATTCTCCCATAACATAAATAAATTCATATCTCCATGAATACTTATCGAAATTGTATGATCTTTAAATCAATCCTACATATCTCAATGAGAGGGATCTGAAAAAAAATATCAATTGCCATTAATAAGATGACCCACATGGAGTTTGGCCCTAGTTGCCAATTTTAACGCTCCCTCTTAACTAGGGAGAACTCCATCCACTGATCCATATGTCCGACTGTACTGTCTCTCCCATCAATGCCTGGCACTGCTCTGCTCTGTTGAGCTTTGCTCAGTTTTTCTCTACTGAAACATGAAGAAGAAGAATTGATCAAGAATGTCTCATACCATTCTCTACTGACCCGAAGTCTGTTTCATATGAAGAGAGTGTGTCATACCACTCTTACTGACCCGAAGTTAGTTTTATTGATCCCAGATCAATATCACAAGAGAATATCTCAAACCACTTATATTGATCCCAGATCAGTTGGAGGTTATCCTAGCATAGGGAGTATGGTAGATACAATAATGTGTCCATCGATAGTACTACTATGGTCCCTAACCCCATTTCCCTACTCATTGATCGGATGAAAGGTACTTCCCATGAGTCCTAGACTACATGGGTAGGATGCCTCGACAAGAGAACTAATCATCCTGTCCCACAGGAGAACTAATCATCTTGGCTCACAGGAGAATGAATAATCCTAACTCATAGGAGAACAAATCATCATGTCCCAAAGTCGCCTCAGGGTATCACAGGGAAGTCTGAGCTATTCACCCTGTACACAACGCACCATTAGGGGGGGGTAAGTCACCATATGGTCATGTGTTTCTCCAGTAAGTACCCCAAACCCCCCAGAGCTACCAGAGATCAATGCATGCAACATGCAGGACCCTTATACGAAGGTCTCTCAACAACTCCAATTCATTCAGGAAAGTCATAGATTTGACCTTTCCTCGGGGCTTTGACAAAATGTCTATGACCTGTACATCCGTCTCAATGCAATGGAGCCTCCTCGCTCATCAATTTACCTATCCCATGTAAGGTATTATCTAATGTCTATCTGTTGGAGCAATCATCGAATATGAGATTCCTCAACAATTGAATCCCCCCTGGATGTCACAGAGAATCACAGTGGTATTCATCATGTGTACAAACAGCTCACTGAAGAGCTTCCGCAACCAGACAGCTTCAGACGAGATCATACTCATAGCTATGTATTCAGTCTCAGTGGTGATTATAGCAACCGACTTCTTATTCCTACTCATCCATGACATCGAAGCAGAATCCAAAGAAAACTAGCACTGAGAAGTGCTCTAATGATCCTCCACATTGCCTACCCAGTCAGCATTTGAATAATCATGCAGTTTCATATTTCCAGAAGTGTATCTCAATCCATGAGAGATTGTGCCCTGAAGATATTTTAGAAGATTCTTTGCACCAATCCAGTGAGTCTCAACCAAATATGAGCTCACAATGCTAACTGCAAAACGTCTATCTAAACGGAAATTCACCAAGAACATCAATGCAAATGAGTTTGTGAAACTCAGAGACATTTCCCAAATTTGGTCCAACATCATCACCATATAACTTTTGAAAGTTAAGATCCTCGGGGTAGTCACAAGCTTGTAGTTTACCATTCCACATCTGAAATCCAACTCCCTCTTACTTCTTCAAGTGAGAGGGTCTGCATCTATTAGAGATAGGTCGTTTTCAGGTGTCGGTATGAGAGGTCTATTATCCACAACCTTCAAACAATGGTTTGGATCAGCTTCACTCTTAGTGAATCTCAGCTTCATCTGACAGCTATCTATCCTCTCAGACTAAGCTTGGGGTGTTTTTCTTCAAGCCATAGAGGACTTTCTTCCACCTGGACACATGAGATTCTCGATCATGAATCTCAAACCCCTCGGGTTGTTCCAAACCTGTGGACCTGCTACATGAGGCGAATGGTTCCCTTGTAAGATTTTCCTTCGGTACATATCAGACATGTACCTTCATGATCTTCTTGAATTCAGGCATCCGTGTTACCATCTGACTCACATTGGGTAGGGCCCCATAATAGACCTCTAATGCTATAAATGAGATGTGTCAACTGATATGGTCCCCAATGGAGCATCCTGCAACTTGGTACAAATTTCCAATCCTAAACCCATGAGTAAAAGCATATTTGAAAATTCTATTTTCAAACATGTACCTTTCCATCGATGAATGCCACCCTAAAACCTTTGGCTTCCATTGCTGAAATGGACACCAGGTTCTTCTTGCGATTAGGTACATAAAAGAGATTTTGTAAATGAATCAAGTTACCCTCATTCAATTGAGGGGTAACACGAATGTTTCCATCTCTACCAAATTAGAGAGAGAGCACCCTTCTATCTGATGGAGTGCCTTGAAGCACTACAATCAATAAGCCAAATTTCCAAAGAATCTGAAGGAGAGGGCCTGTTATCGCACAAAGTGTCTAGGCACTGTGACAATGCTCAGAGTAAGGGATGTCACTCTTGATCCTTACTCCCTCCATTTAGACTCTCTCCTAGGCAAGTCAAGGGGGGTATTCCCTAAGATAAATGGATGAGAAAGCTTGTGGATCATGAGCTCTAAGAGATTTTAATGATGGACAACCTGATGAATCTAAATGAATCTCGATTAATTCAGATGAATCGATTCAACGCTAATGTAACCAAGCCACAACCACAAGATAGAAACAATTATAGACCAGTGCCTTTATGATCAATTAACCATAGATTAAGTAAATCAAGCTATCCAGAACAATTTTCCAATATGTGACGAATAATGATAGTCAAGAATAATCAATACAAATGCCCAAAACTGTAACATGCAAGATATTCTAGATTTAAAATGATTTTCATCAACTGCCCAAATGTAGGATTAATTAACCTTTTCCAATAGTCGATATGATTTAGTGCACCTTGACCATAAAAGAATCACAAAATTTAAGATTTAGCATTTAACATCACAATCACCAAAGGACTTTAACTTAGGTAATAAAAATTAATTAAGTAAAATAAATCAATGGTTTAAAAGATCGAAATTTTTAATGGGTCATAGGCCACATTAAAAATTTTAATGTTTAAGCGAAAACCCCTTAATTTATTTCATTGTAAATCCTTAGTCACAAATTTTAAATTTTTAGAATTTTTTAAAGATTTTATTTTAGAAGTTTCTAGATTTTTTATATTTTGAAAAATTTTAAATTTTCTAAAGTTTTAATTTTTTTTAAATATATTAGATTTTTTAAGTTTTAGAATTTAAAGAAAAAAAAAGTAAAAAATCAAATGTTAAAGAATTTTTATATATTTTATTTATTTTTTGAAATATTTTAAGGATTTTTTCTAATTTTTCTTTTTTTTTTAAGATATTTAGTGATTTTTTATTTTTTAAAAAGTCACCAAAAAAATCTAAATGAAACAAAAATCGAATTTTTGAATTTTTTATTTTTTTAATAAATCAAAACAAAAACACGCTTCATAATTTTTTTGTTTTAGATTTTTTTTAAATTTTGTAATTTTTAAATCAAAAAATAAAAAATCATAAATTACAAAATCAAAATGAAATGAAAAAAAAAAAAGTGAAAATCAAAACACTTACGCTAACCCTAACTCAAACCATAAACATATACATTATATAAATAAAAAGAAAATTGAAATGTTGTTTTGTTGAATGCAGGTTTGTGGAGTGATGAGGAGATGACGACAGGGAAGACTGACATATTCGATAGGTGAGGATGCAGCATAGGGAGTTGTTTAAGCATGGAGGGAAAAGACAGCGATGAGGGTTAGGGATAGACACAACAAGCTTGGACAACAACGAGGAGGGGTTGTGAATATTGGAGCTGCATGGAGGGAGAAATAAGGCAGCGAATGCAAGAGATGAAGCGCTGCACAGATGAGGAAGAAGGCCAAGCGAAAAACACTGGGATGGTTGGAGGGTTTCGAAAGGTTGTCTTGGAGCTGAAAAAAAAATAAAAAATAAAAATGCAGGTGGTTGGCAGTGTATGGAGAAGAATCAAGTGATGAGATGGAGCGATGCTCTGGTAGCAGATGCAAGTCGAAAATGCAAGTAGAGGGTTGCAGAATAGAGCAGCAAAGACTAGGGCTTGAGATATCTGAAATTTTCAGAAGACCCCAAGATATAGGCAGCATGAACAACCTCAAGATTTTCTACTAGAAAAATCAACCTCAGTCAGCAAAGAAACTGAAAACCCAGGCAGCAGACAGATAGCCAAAAACTGGAGAAAATTTACAGATTGGAATGTTATACTTATGCTTAAAATTTATCAATGAAACCCTTATAGAAAATTCTCTAGATTTAATTAAAATATTTAACCCACCTGCTTCACATTTGACCCTAAAATCCTAAAGAAGAAGAAGGACAAAAAAAAAATCAAATTTGAATTTTTATTATTTAAAACCCTTGGACTGCAAGATCTGAGTATGATCATAGCAAAAATGATGTTGATGAACCCCAGAGATCCAGATCTTACCCTCCAGGGCCTAGATTTAGACTCTTCACAGTTTTCTTCTTTAGGTCTGTGGTTGCAGGACAACAAGAAACACCCAAACGATATACACAATGACCCAAAAAACTAAAACCCAGAAAACCCAAGTCAGAAAACTAAAGAAAATTACAGATCTATGTACATAAACGGCAGATCTAGGGAATGTGAGTCTGACTCCACTCCTAGATCTAATGATTTAAGGCTCTCAACAGCTAGATCTAACGATTTAGCACAGAAAAAAATTACATTTTTTGAATTTTAAAGGAGGTACTGAGCTCAAAACCCTTCATGTATCACCCATAAAAAATATATCTTATGATAAGCCCCGGATCAAATTAAAGTTGGGCTTTTTAGAAAAACAAATCGAGAGTTGGCTGGTTCAGCTGAGAACTTCCCCGAATGCCTGATGATCTAATAATCAAGGATTTCCTACAAGGCTCAATTTAACCATCAACATAGAGCGGGAAAACGATAATACAATTCAGATAAATAGAGATACCTGCTATTATATTCAAAACTTAAACTATCATTCAAACCCCAGCGATTGAGAAAAATACATGTACTTAAATCGCTCTTTAGAAAGCTACATCAATTGCTAAAAAAAAATATGTACATGAAAATGACACATCTTACAGCATTTCCATGAACAGTAACACCAGCAAAATTTAACCCCAAAGTCTTTTTTTATTGCTCATAAAAATATTACAAGAGAGCTTTTTGCTTTGTACACAATCCAAAGATCGGATGAACTAACTGACAAATGAACTCCTATTTAAAGATAAATCCTCCAACGTCTAGTTCAAGTGATCCTCATCAAAGCAATCTCGACTATTGATGAAGATTAAAATTTCTTTTAATCTCATTCGTCGAAATTTTAAAATATTGAGAAAATTCGAAATTTTCAATTAAATGCATTTTAATTAGTTCAAAAATTAAATTTTTGAATTAATTTCCTGAAAATTTTGACTTTGACTTAACCCCAAGGACCAAAGGCTTAAAATTTAGCAAAAAGATTAATTCACCTTAGTCCTTGGACCTCTTAAACTTTAATTTTTTAAGGACCAACAAATTTTTCCTTTGGAAAAATTAAATTTACCTAGGACCTAGAAATAATCAAATTTTTGGCTTAGGATTTTAATTAATTTTGGCCAGAAAATTTAACTAATTAACCTATGAGGGGATAAATTATGTTTCTAACCCTCAAGGCACTTTACATCATGATTTCACATTTTTTACATCTCAAGGGGGAAAACCCATTTGCAAAAGACCCTCACAAACTACTCAATTTTGTGACACATTTACAATCTAGCAGATCAAGCAATTTGTAATAAAATAACCTAACCAAATAGTTAGGATTATTCCCAAACTACTTTTACATAGACTCGGCCTAGAACACTAGGACTCCCCTAAGATCCCAGTGACAAAATCTATTCCGGCTTTGGGGTAAGGCTAAAGGAAAACTTTGTCGACCATCTGAGAATGGATCGATGAGACAAAAAACCTCCTGGAATGTAGATCGTCACCAGAAAAGTAGGTTTACCTAGGTGATTACATACTCGACACAAATCTGCTGAGATTATTTACATTATACACATGTAGACTGGGTTTACATTATAAGATAATGATCAAGCTGATGATGATAGTTGGACGACACGAACACATCGATCAGGCACTATCCCTTTTGTGAAAAAAGGAGGTGTACTGCTATGGGTCATTGATACGTAGTGGTCAAGATCTAGCTCTACTTGGGGACACATTGTTGCACTGGAGGAATGTGAGAACCACGCAACACACAACATAACATAAGTAGCTTCCATCCAAAAAGGATCATATAATGTTAAGCAAAGAAAAGATATAAGCTCTTCATTTATTAACTATACTAACAATATGAAAAACACATATCTAACTACAAAATGAAATATTGAAATAACAGGGCATAAGGTTAGAAATACAATACAAAGATGCCCCATGGCATCATATGCATTCAATATAGTGCATACTAAGAATTTTCCTTCTTTCAGGTAAATCTGTTGGTTGTTTCTCGGATGTTCCATGTCTAATCTTGCATACAGTAGGACTTTTTCCTATCCAAAAATCAAGCTAATTATGGTCATCTGATGCATCAAATCACTTTCTCATTCTCTTTCTCTTGCATCTTTTCTTTGTGGCAAGCTATATCATTGATGACGTGGAACATTCTGCTTCAAAACTCTCAGATGAAGTATGTAAAATATGTGTGACATGTCTTTCTTCATGTTGCATCTGCTCTTTTAAGAATGATGGATCAGTCTCACAAGTTTCATGAGTTATAACTTGATCTTCTATGACTGGTGGATTAACCATGTGAGCATCAACCTATTTTTTATCGATTTCATTTTTATCTGGGTCACCTTTAATTAACCACTTTTCAATGGAACAAATGACCTCCTCATAATAAGATGGAGCTTTCTATAGCAGATAAGGAGGCTTCTGATCTGTTGACCTCTCCTTCTTTCTTTCATCCTCTGACCGTTGTTGAAGTTTTTGTACCTGTATTGTTATGGCATCCATCTCGCTAGAGTATTCAACCTTCATAGCATTGACTTCCTTGGCATGGTTTTCCTCCATGGTCAATAACTTATTCTGAAGACATACCTGACCAGCTTCCACATCTTTTATTACTTTTTCATTATTTGCTTTCATGCCCATGAAACAATTTTGCATATAGTTTATCTCTTTCTTATGATTTGCTTGCATGGTAGCTAATTAATTATTATAATCGAATCTCATAATGGTTATTTCTTCATCCATAGTTGATAACTTGATTTGCATAGAATTAATTTCTCTGTCATGATTATCTTTCATGGTTTCCATTTCCTTCTGTATGTCAGTCCTCATATCCTCCATATCCTGAGCACACTTTTCTACTACGGTGGTTATGTGATCAGAGTGTTTAATTTTCATGATTTCCATCTCCTCATCACATTTTTCCAGTTGAGCATATAAAGTTCTCATATCCTTGACGTAATAAGTTACAAACTTTTCTTGATTAAGCTCCATATCTTTTACCAGTTGCGTTTGACTAAACTGCATGTCTTTAACCAATTGCTTTAGTTATTCTATAATTTTCTTATTATTTTCCCTCTCATTGTCGACACTGATTTGACAACTTGTCCCTATGTTTCCACTATCATGGATTTGTCTTGCAACGGTACAAGTGGATGGCACATTCTAATATGGAGAATTGTCTGAAACCTTTCATTGACAGTTGGATCCTTTACAAGATCACTTTCATTCTGCTGCATAATTTTAGGGGCACAAGGCGAGCTACCTTGATAACCATATCTATCTGTAGAAGCATTGACGATGTCTTGTAAAGAAGCAAAAGAATCTTCACGATAATTATTAAGCCAATTCAAAGCATCACCCTCTACAGAAAAGGAAAATAGATGCATTTTGACATCTTCATGATCATATTGGGGAGAACTACAATATCTAATAATTGTATGCGTAAACCTGCATAGATGCTTTTTAACAACAACTAAATCACCACCCACAAACAAAGACAATTTATAAATGGAAACTTCCGGAATATCATGGAGAACATCAGTTAAATGACACGGGGTAAATTAATCATCCATGATGACTTGCCTGAAAGAATAATGAGGGACCAAATGGATGATAGAGAGAGACCCCTACTCAAGAAAATCAAGGGATGTACAAGAAGATAGCTTCTAGTAGAAATTCTTGTAAGAAATGAAAGAAGTGGAGTCGACACTTGAACATGAGTCTAGCTCTAGAATCCAAAAGGCAAAAACAACTAGATATAGGGGAGGGCTTCTTGTCTAAGAAATAATAAATGAAAGAAGTGGAGTTGCCACCCAAACAAGAAACGAACCGAAATTTCCAAGTGCTAAAGGTGTAGATGAAACGATTAATGAGATGACAAAAGATAGGGTGATGAAAAGATCAAATGATGCCAGGAAATGTTGTGTCGCTTGACCAACTAATGAATGGCAAAAAATATGATATGATTAAACAATGTCGAGAAACCAAGAATAGAAAAACTCTATCCCCAGCAACGGCACTAAAAATGGTGGTGTTGCCGATAAAAATGATAAAGATGATATGAGGAGAATGAAGATAAAATGTCGTTGAAGTGCTGAGAATAAAATATCCCTGGCAATAGCACCAAAAATGTTGTCGCACAAAGTGTCTAGGCACCGCGACAATGCTTAGAGTAAGGGTTGTCACTCTTGATCCTTACTCACTCTATTTAGACTCTCTCTTAGGCAAGTCAAGGGGGGTAGTCCCTAAGACAAATGGATTAGAAATCCTGTGGATCACGGGCTCTAGGAGATCTTAATGATGGACAACCTGATGAATCTAAATGAATCTTGATTAATTAAAATGAATAGATTAAACGCTAATGTAACCAAGACAGCCACAAGATAGAAACAATTATAGACCAATGCCTTTATGATCAATTAACCATAGATTAAGTAAAACAAACTATCTAGAACAATTTTCGAATATGTGATGAATAATGAAAGTCATGAATAATCAATACAAATGCCCAAAACTATAACATGCAAGATATTCTAGATATAAAATGATTTTCATCAATTGCCTAGATCTATGATTAATTAACCTTTTATAATAGTCAATATGATTTATCGCACCTTGACCATAGAAGAATCATAAAATTTAAGATTTAGCATTTAACATCAAAAACACCAAAGGACTTTAATTTAGGCAATAAATATTAATGAAGTAAAACAAATCAATGGGTTAAAAAGTTGAAATTTTTAATGAGCCATAGGCCGCATTAAAATTTTTAATGTTTAGGCAAAAACTCCTTAATTTATTTCATTTTAAATCCTTAGTCACAAATTTTAAATTTTTAGAATTTTTTAAAGAATTATCTTTAAAAGTTTGTGTTTTTTATAGTTTTGAAAATTTTAAATTTTTAAAGATTTAAAATGTTTTTTAATATAATAGATTTTTAAAGTTCTAAAATTTTAAACAAATAAAATAAAAAGCAAAAAATCAATGTCAAAAGAATTTTTATATATATTTTATTTCTTGAATTTTAAGAATCGTTTTATTTTTAAGATATTTTAGTGATTTATTAATTTTTATCAAAGTCAAAACAAAAAAAAAAAAAAACCTAAATGAAAACAAATCAAATTTTTTTTTTAATATTTATTAATCAAACAAAAAACGCAACTTGCAAATTTTTTTTTCTATTTTTTTTAATTTTGTAATTTTTAAATCAAAAAATATAAAATTATAAATTACAAAATCAAAATGAAATGAAAAAACAAAAATAATTGAAAATCAAAACATCTACGCTAACCCTAACTCAAATCATAAACATATACATTATATAAATAAAAATAAAATCGAAATGTTGTTTTGTTGAACGTAGGTTTGTGGAGCGATGAGGAGATGACGACGGGGAGGACTACGAACAAATTTGATAGCTGAGGATGCAACATAGGGAGTTGTTTAAGTGTGGAGGGAGAAGACAGTGATGAGGGTTAGGGATAGACACAGCAAGCTTGGACAGCAGCGAGGAGGGGTTATGAAGATTGGAGCTGCATGGAGGGAAAAAGAAGGCAGCGGATGCAAGAGATGAAGAGTTGCACGGATGAGGAAGAAGGCCATGGGAAAAACGTTGGGATGGTTGGAGGGTTTCAAAAATAAAAATAAAAAAGACCACATGTAGTTGGCAGTGTATGGAGAAGAATCGAGTGATGAGATGGAGCGATGCTCTTGTAGCAGATGCAAGTCAAAAATGCAGGTAGAGGGCTGCAAAATCGAGCAGCAAAGACTAGGGTTTGAGATATCTGAAATTTTCAGAAGACCCAAGGATATAGGCAGCATGAACAACCTCAAGATTTTCTGCTAGAAAAATCGACCTCAGTCAGCAGAGAAACTGAAAACTTATACAGCAGACAGATAACCAAAAACTGGAGAAAAATTACAAATTGGAATGTTATACTTATGCTTAAAATTTATCAATGAAACCCTTATAGAAAATTCTCTAGATTTAATTAAAATATTTCATCCACCTGTTTCAAATTTGACCCTAAAATCCTAAGAAACAAAAAAATCAGATCTGAATTTTTATTATTTAAAACCCTTGGACTACAAGATCTAGGTATGATCCTTACAAAAATGATCTTGATGAACCCCAAAGATCCAGATCTTACCCTCCATGGCCTAGATTTGGACTATACACAGTTTTCTTCATTAGATCTGTTGACACCTAATCCTTATGATTGGGTGAATTTATGTAAATAGATAAATAAGAAATATGAACAGTCATTGGGAGATGAACTGAACAGTCTCTCCCTCATGTATATAATGAAGACCTACCTGATGGAATAGAACACACAAATCATTTTTGTACATGGAGTTACTGCCTAGCCTGACATGGTATCAAAGCCAGCTCCTTTTTTTAGCTCTTATGTCCCTTGTAACTCCCTAGTCTGCTCTCCATATAGAAGCGTTGCTCCTCCATACAATTAGCTACCCATATAATTAGCTGCTCCAGACACTGCCTACGCTGCTCCTCCATATAATTAGTTGCTCCTCCATATAATTGGCTTCTCCTGACACTACCTTCGCTGCTCCTCCATACAATTAGTGCTCTCTGGCTCTCTGGATTATCCATAAACGTTTTCCACCATTATCGTAAGCCCATACAGTCCGTTTGAGGAATCATTCCAATCTGTATGTCTGTCTCTCTATTCTTTTGATCGGTTCAGTCTTTGGTCTTTGAGACACTAATATGCAAATTAAAGATCTCTTTCCCTGAGGTGATCCTTACTGATACCAGTCATTAGCTTCCAGTCATAAGCATATATGCTCCGGTATTTTTTAGCACTGGCCAACTGACCAAGCTCAGAAGTTGATTCACATCGAGCATTTCTATGGTAGGAATCTGGTTCAAATCCCATTCGAACCGTAATCCCCACAGCGGAAATGACACTATTTTCAGGAATTCGACGTGTGCTCGGAGGGACGTCGACTGTTGGTCTCCCAATCTCGAAGGGTTCTTTGTCTGTTGCGAGGTCTTCGTCCATTGGCCTGAAGAACGTTGCTGCATGAATGATACTTTGAAAATTTTCACATAAAATTGGCCTGAGTTCATGAGGTTTGAACTGTTTTCAAGTGCTCCTCGTTGTTATTTTTCTTCTCTGCATCAGTGTATGGTATATTTTTCAGAGCTACATATGATATTGATATCAGATTTCATTTTTTCATATATAT
>APFE030332194.1:192518-208384 GCA_000404065.3 Pinus taeda
AATACTAAATATCATCTTATTCGACATCATGTTGAGGCCAAAACAATCCATCTCTGTCATTGTTCCACAAATGAGCAAATTGCAGACATCTTCACCAAAGGGCTTGGAAGAGAAAAGCTCGAACGATTCAGAATGATACTTGGACTCATCAACATCCCTTCGGATTAAGGGGGGGAATGTTGACGCCTAATCCTTGTGATTGGGTGAATTTATGTAAATAGATAAATAAGAAATATGAACAGTCATCGGGAGATGAACTGAATAGTCTCTCCCTCATGTATATAATGAAGACCTACCTGATGGAATAGAACACATGAATCATTTTTGTACATGGAGTTACTACCTGTCCTGACAAGATCTATAGCTGCAAGACAACAAGAAACACCCAACGATATACAAAATGACCCAAAAAAACTAAAACCCAGAAAACCAAAGTCAGAAAACTAAAGAAAAGTACCGATCTATGTACATAAATGGCAGATCTAGGGAGTGTGAGTCTAACTCTGCTCCCAGATCTAATGATTTGAGGCTCTCAACAACCAAATCTAATGATTTAGCACAAAAAAAATACATTTTTTGAATTTTAAAAGAGGTACTGAGCTCAAAACCCTTCATGTACCACCCATAAAAAATATATCTTATGATAAGCCCAAGATAAAATTAAAGTTGGGCTCTTCAGAAAACATGGATGGACAGTTGGCTGGTTTAGCCGAGAACTTTCCCGAACACTTGATGATCTAATAATCAAGGATTTCCTACAAAACTCAATTTAACCATCAAGATAGAGTGAGAAAACAATAATAAAATTCAGATAAATAGAGATACCTGCTATTACATTCAAAACTTAAATTATCATTCAGAACCCAGCAATTGAGCAAGATACTTGTACTCAAATCACTCTTCAGAAAGCTAAATCAATGGCTAATAAGAAATCTATACATTAAAATGACACATCTTACAGAATTTCCATGAAGAGTAACACCGGCGAAATTTAACCCCAAATTCTTTCTTTATTGTTCATAAAAATGTTACAAGAGAGCTTTTCGCTTAGTACACAATCCGAAGATCGGATGAACTAACTGACAAATGACCTCCTATTTAAATACAAATCCTCCAACGGCTAGTTTGAGTGATCCTCGTCAAAGTAATCTCGACTGTTGATGAGGATTAAAATTTCTTTTAATCAATTTCGTCGAAATTTTAAAATATTAAGGAAATTCAAAATTTTCAATTAAATGCATTTTAATTAATTCAAAAATTTAATTTTTGAATTAATTTCCTCAAAATTTTGACTTTGACTTAACCCTAGGGACCAAAGGCTTAAAATTTAGTAGAATAATTAATTCACTTAGTCCTTGGACCTCTTAAACTTTAATTTTTTAAGGACCAACAAATTTTGCCTTTGGAGAAATTAAATTTACCTAGGACCTAGAATTAATCAAATTTTTGGCTTAGGATTTTAATTAATTTTGGCCAGAAAATTTAACCAATTAACCTATGAGGGGATAAATTATTTTCCTAACCCTCAAGACACTTTACATCATGATTTCACATTTTGTACATCTCAAGGGGGAAAACCCATTTGCAAAAGACCCTCACAAACTACCCAATTCTGTGACACAAATATAATCTAACAGATCAAGCAATTTGTAGTAAAATAACCTAACCAGATAGTTAGGATTATTCCCAAATTACTTTTACATAGACTCGATCTAGAACACTAGGACTCCCCTAAGATTCCAGTGACAAAATCCATTCTGGCTTTGGGATAAGGCTAAAGGAAAACTCTATTGACCATCCGAGAATGGATCGGTAAGACAAAAAACTTCTCAGAATGTAGATCATCACTAGAAAAGTAGATTTACCTAGGTGACATACTTGATACAGACCTGCTAAGATTATTTACATTATACACATGAAGACTAGGTTTACATTATAAGATGATGATCAAGCTGATGATGATAGTTGGACAGCACGAACACATCGATCAGGCACTATCCCTTTTGTGAAAAAAGGGGGTGTACTACTATGGGTTGTTGACACATAGTAGTCAACAGGGCCAATACAAGATAACACTTCTTTATATTATCAAAAGCAACATTTGATTCTTCATACCAGGGGTTCCTTGCTTTCTCTTAAGCGTCGGCCATGTCCTTGATGACCTTTATTACCTATTATTCCTTTGATCATTGAAGATGTCCCTGGAATGATTGCTATCATCATCAAGTGATGTGTCCCTGCCAGTCGGACACTTCTTCACATAATGGCCGAACTTATTTCAACCAAGGCATATGCCTTTCATTCCACCCTTAGATCCGAACTTCCCATAGAAGTGATCTTCAAGTAGACCATCAAGGAACTTCCACTGTGCCATTTTGATAATATTCTCTTCTTGGCTTCACTCTTGGTGAATTCAAAGAGAGATGAGAAATCCATTGATCCTTTTTTCCTTTGCCAACTGACTCTGGTGATTTCTCTTTCATTCTTGCTTGGGCTTTGTCTTCACCTCAGCTCTAATACCATGTTAATTTTAGGTATGTTCTATGCTAAAGCAATTTATTTCAATTTTCACAATTAGCTCAATAACGTTTCTAGATTAGCAATCACATCAGCATTAAAGTAAACTACATATAGAAAATAAATATAAATCACATAATACAAGCCAAGACAAAGAGGACACAAGATGTGGCGCTAGCTAGGGACAAAACCCAATGTGGGAAAACCCTTGATCAATTCTTCTTATATGTTTTTCAATAGTTCAACACACACACACACACACACACACACACAGAGTACATTTTCAACAGAAGTAAACACTTAGACTTTCTAGATAAGAGAATAGATCATCTCTACATGATATCAGTTGAAGACATGTTGCTTCAACTGATTCTCCAAGGTGACTCCTTCACCTATCATTGTGATGCATCTCATCCACATGTTGCACCTCTCCATGTTGCACCATGTTGCACTCAATTATTGGACCTCATGTTGCCATTGTTGTCCCATGTACCATAATGGTACCCCACTGTCAGTGACATTTCCATTCCATGCTATCCATATAGCTATCCCATTTGCGTATTGCATCAAGCTTCATTGTTGTCCCAAGGTTGCACTATACATCACCATATGCCTTCATCATGCTACCACCTATCACAATATTGTGTAGAGATCTGCCCCATGCCTATCCATGTTGTCTCTTGATCTGAGGTGATAAGGCCTGTTTCCTATCACAATATAGTTGTCATCTATAGCTCACTTAAAAACCCCTTGATTGTAGTCCAAACTATCTTGATTTTGGGCTTGGTCTCAACATCCATACACACAGCTCCTTGATCCTTGAGACAACCCTATTCAGGGCCTGTTTGTACCCTCAAATAGTCCTCATACTAATCTGCTTTTCAACAACAACTTGGCCTCTGATCTAAGCTCTCCATGTTGTCCTAAAGTGACATTATCTTGTTGTCTCTTCTTGTTGCGGCTAGGGCATCCCATCATCATCTTTGCGCTGCATTTGTATAGACTATGGCTTAGTATCCTTGTTTATGCATCTAAGGGTTGTCCTAAACCCTTCCAAAACAGTGTAGTATGACTTTGTTTAGGTCTTACCTTGCTGCGTATAAATGATCCTCTAAACAAATCCCTTCTTGCTACAGCTAAGTAGCCTCTGTTGACTTCTATTAGTGAACTCTTTTAGATAACGAGTTAGAGTAGGCTGGGCCAGCGTATAGGAGCAAGTTAGGGCATCATACAAGGCTAGTTTGGGCAGTGTATAGGGATGTTTTGGGAAGTGTATAGGAATAGGGATCTCCTCTCTTGGACTACAGCTTAAACCACCCTCTTTAGGACCGCAGCTAGAGTAGTATAGAACCTCTTCATGATTGTGGCTAATGTTCTTTTGAATAGCATATAGGTCTCTCTCCTTAGGGGTTTGTACAGGTGCCTTTTAGGATAGTGGATAGGGTCGCTCCTTAGACCCTTCATCGTTGCATATTAATACTTCATAGTACAGCGTAAGGGCTTCCTTCACCATTCTAGATCTCCCTTTCGTCCTATGCCTAGGGATTCTTCATTAGGGTAGCGTAGATCCTAGAGCACTCCCTGTAGATTAGGGCAGCATTATCCCTTAGGATCTTTCCTCTTACTAAAACCCAAAGACAAGTAGAGAGGAAGAGATCCCAAGTGTGTTTCCAAATGAATTTCAAGGCACCTCTATTTATACTAAAACTTTGAACACATGTGGGTTTATTTGGTTATTGGCCGGCCTTGACGAATTGTCCCATAACACAAATAAATGCATATCTCCATGAATACTTATCGAAATCAGATGATATTTAGATCAATCCTACACCTCTCGATGAGAGGGATGTAACAAAAATATCAACTACCATTAATAAGATGACCCACATGGAGTTTTGCCCTAGTTCCCAATTTTAACATAATTCTTATCAAAGGCTATGCATAGTGTGATTGGTGGTTAGCGAATACACCTCTAGCAAATGAACCATTTAATAGAGGAGTATGCAATTGAGACAATAGTTGATGAGAAATAGTGGTTGAGTAAGAGGGTCATTCTAAGATCATTTTATGATCCCATTTAAGTATCATTTAAAGGAAGTTTGAAGGAAGGACAAATCAATTTTCAAGCATACCATGAGAGAAGACCTTTGATGTTCTGAAGAAAACTTGATGTAATTTGTAGCAGACCTTTTGGAGTAGATTTTGAAGGAATTCTTATAGAAGTTTGGAGTAGACCCTAATGTCATTCTTGTAGATGTCTTAAAGCATATATGAGTTACCCTTTGAGGAAGACCAACAGTCTTTGTTTAGATAGTGTTTCTAAGGGATATTTGAGTTGCTAAAAGCACAATTTAAGATTTTTTCTAAGGCATATCTAAAGCAACTAATTGAAGGTATGAATTAGAATCTATTTTGTTGCATTGGATGTCATATTCAAAGTGGCATACTTATTGGAGCAGTTCCGAAGTTGAATATGTTTATATAGAGATAGTAGTGATTGTATATTGTTGTATTTAGGTCATTATCCCTGGTATGGGAGACCAATATTTTTGTTCTTTCTTTATTGTTGAGGGTGGCAAGGTGGTGTTAAGGAAGGAATTTGTAGCTTCCTTCAAGAGGTTGTCACCTCCTTCTAGTAGATTTTGGTAAAACCAGGGGTTGTAGCTCATTCAAGTAGTGGCTAGTAAATATCTTAGGGTTGTAGCCCTTCCATTTGTAGTTGGTAAACTAGAATTTGTAGCTTCCTTTGTAATAGAAATAAATTATTCATATAATTCTTTTATATTTCTTGATGTGAGGTTATTGGTTAATTCTATTGATAATAAATTGTAAAGAAAAGTGAAATATTGATTCAACCCCTCTCTCAATATTTCCAACAATTGGTATCTGAGCATTTTTCTCTTCACAATCTAACAACTAGAAGGAATACCTTGGGAATAAGATGGGAAAGGAAAAAAAGTATAGCCTCCAAGCACTCCAAGGAAAAGGAAAAGGAAGTCTGGTCCATTACAATTGTGCCAAATGATAGTAAAGTCATTACTGAAGATGAAGTTTTCCTAGTTGACATGTCTCAACCTCCTGTGCTTAATGGAACATACTATGAAATGTGGAGCGTGTCTATGGAAACCTATTTGAAATCCCTAGATTGTATAAGGTTCACAATTATTACCAGGGATACAAACACAAAGGATTTAAAGGAATATGATACAAGAGCAATGGATACCATACTAAGAGGCTTATCGATTTTATAAAAGACAAAGTGGTACAATGTGTTGGGTCCCTATAATACTAGTGATTACCCCATTACTATTGTAGTTGTACCCCTTATCAATATTGTTGTGCCCCTATTGTCCCCATATTGCTATTATTATGCCCCATAGAATCCCTCTATTGTTATTTTTGTGGCTTTATGTTATTATTGTTAGGTCGGCTGGGTTATATTGTGACTCCTTAGACTCCTATATATAGAAAGGAGGTTTTATCATTTGAATCATCCAAGAATTGTTCATTTATGTAATGTAAAGGAGGTTTCCCCCTCGAAGAGGCTTAATTCTAAGGCGTTGATCTATCTTTTCTATCTTTTCTTGAGCTGGTTTCATAACACAATGCTCTTTGACTAAATATCTTTGGGAAAGGCTAGAAGGGTTTTATGCAAATCAAGCTGAAAAGGAAATTGCTCACTTAAATACCAGGGTTCAAGAGGAAAAAAGGAGAGAAGAATTTCTGACAAATCATCTTAAAGAAAAAAATGAGAACTTGATCAAGCTACAAACTGAATTTTGTTTAAATTGTAACTAGGTTTAGTCTTCATAATGTATTATCATTATAAAGAGTCAAAAATAATTTATTTAAGTCAAAATAAAAATTGTTTTTTACATGTTCCATTTGGACATTGAAAAGAAAAGAAAAAATAATTTTCAAAGTATATTTGTGTAGTTTACCAATTCGTCCCTCAAGATGAAACAAGTCAGCATGCCCAAGAGATGTGTCCCTTCTGTTGAGAAATAAAGGCTTATAGAAATTAGGGATTGATTCCTATTTCTTGATAATTACTTGTAAATTATGTTGGCTTCTTTTACTTCTTTATTATTTTATCTTTCATCAATAAATTACCAAATTATATGTATATGAAGACCACAAGAACAAGAGACACAAGATGTAGGCACTCAACGAGGGGAAAACCACTACAAGGGGGAAACCCAGTCCAACTCTTCCACTAGTAGATTCAGATCAAGATGAGACTCTCAAGACCTATTAGACCTAGATAGAGACCTTATCCAACTACCAAGTCAGCCCTTCCCTTCAATAGATGATCCCTGTCAAAGTATCCAAGTGACATCTTCCCAGTAGCATCTTAAATCTAGAATTTTGGCCCCCAACTTTAGAACTTTGGACCTACAATAGACATAGAAGTTTGGCCCCACCAAATGCCCAGAAAATTTGCACTTGTGCGAGTTAAATAGCCCAAAAACTCAAATTAGGTCTTCCCATCTCCTTTTGTCCATCTCCAATTACTTTGCTCTTTGTCTGCTTCTTTCCCGTGAAGATCGAACTTGTTTAGTGGCTATGACAAATAGGTCGAGTTTCCTCTCTATATATAGCCTTTATGTTGGGTCAAACTTACCTATTGTAGGTCAACTTCATGGGGGCAGGGCCAACTTAGTGTGTTTTAGGGTCCTATAATTTATAGGATCTCAATGTATTTGAGTATTGTATCTCAGGAATCATATATTGTAAATACTTGTCAATCTTCCAATGATTCCCGAATAAAAGAAAAAATAGAATAAAAAATGAAAAGTGGGTATAAATAAGAAAAAAAGAGAAAAAAACAAAAATATTGAAAAAGAATGAAAAATAAAACCCCAAAAGAAAAAAAAATCAAAAAAGAATAATATTGAAAGTGTTGCAAGTCCAAATTCCACTACTTATAGTTAGTTTTCTTCATTATTGTTAAATAAAGGTTATGTGCAGCTTGTTTAAAATGCTACAATCACTAACTATTTGTTTAATCATACAATGTGATCATGGTTAAACATATTTAAATTTCATGTAAATTAGGTTAGAGAATAAATAATTTCCAAACAGTTTAATCTTGGTAAATCAATAGTTAGGTAGAAAATTACATTGATTCAACTATTTAATCTGAATCAATAGCACAAATAAGGGATAGGTTAGATAGTTTTTCATTTTATATAAAAGAAAATAAGGTGGGTTTTCTAGTCTAAGTGAACCATTCTGAAGAATAAAAAAATGTTAGTTTAGTTAAGGGTAGGTAAATCAGATGTTTTTCAAATATAGGCATATGTCATTTTTATCATAAGTTTAAATGTCATGGTAAAAAGGAAAGCATGTGCTTAAGGATAAAGTGTTTCCATATATATTTCATATTGTATCTTTAACCTAAGTCAAAAAAGGAAAATGCAAAATTGTGCATCGACAAATTCAATTTGTCGTTTATGGTTAATCAACAGTGCAGTCAAAACATCGGGATCCGCTCCCACTCATCATCCACTGTAGAAATTTGAATAATATAACACTTATTCACAGAGATTATCCTGATTATACACTATTTGCGGAATGCATGCATAATACATAACCTCCTCTACCATTGATCATCAATTTGTGGAATTAAAAAAACAATCGCATGTGCACATTGAAACATCAGCAACATATCAACACAGTATGTAATGGGGAAAGCATACAGCTGAAAACCCCCAACTATCTGTATATTATAATGATAGAGAACATGTAACAATACATAGTGCAATACTCCTCACAAGTACTCAGTACTATCTCCATATGCTACACACAAACTAGCTCAGATCTGAACAAGTCATGGGTTCAAATCTCCTCCACTGTTTGCATGCCTCTACTGCGCAATCCAAGTTGAGAATAGATGATATCCAAGTTCGAATTCCCTTGGCTTGTATTGCCCAATCCTCATTGGCAGTCTCAATCAATGATTGTGCAAATCTCATGCACAGCTATAGTCACAACTGATAGTAGTCTCACCCTTTCACCCACCTCTAACACTCGTCTCCACTGAACTGTCCATGCACTAAGTTAAATGATGTATTCTTTAGTTGATTTATGAGTTAATAATTAGTGAATTAATTAATAATTAATTCACACCACTCATCACTAGTGTATTTTTCAGTTAGACTAAATACAACTAGTTCAACTAAGTCAAACTAAACACAACTCCATCAAATCCTCAATCAACTCCACCAAACTCAATCACTTGAGTTCTATAACTGAAGTCCATCATGCAATAGCTCAACTAACCCATAGGAAAAGTGTATTTCCTTCTAGAAGTTGTATATGCCACATCTATAGCTCGAACTAGAGTGCTGCAAGAGGATAAGATAATGTTTATAGTCCAATTATTATTAAGAGTTAATAATATTTGACTGTTCTATTTTTTGGCTGGCAGTCTAAAAATAGACTCCACCCATATGTCTAAAAATAGAGGTCCATCTATTTTTACCAACATGACCAATCATCCATAAATAGCATCCTGCAACTCATAGACCATGATCCATATGTCTAAAAATAGACATAGTCTAAAATTAGACTTTGCGCCAAAAATAGCCTGCGGGCCCACTTAGTGAAGGCGACTTCTTTTCACTAAGCTCCATCATCTTGTTGCATTTTGAACATCCACAACCCTCATCTGGATTTGGCCCCCCTTCTCCATCCTGCCTTTACCACCGGGGGGTCCGAAAATTTGTTTCTCTGGCCGAGCCCCCATCCTTATGTGGCATCATTTCCTCACTTCCCCCCCAGCTGAAACCACTTACCATTCACTAACCCCTCCGAAACTGCCTATCTTTTCCCCTCGTTTGGTTGCATCCCCACCATGACTCCTTCGACACTCTCCTCCTGCCACCTCACCTAATCGTCGTCCACTTAAATGCGTTCACGACAAAAAATGATCGTTCAACATTCATTGAAGTTCTCGTGCAACCGTTCGAACTTAACGGTCTTATGCCCTTTTCAATAGGACTTTCACAGCATTTAAAAACCTCTAAATCCATCACTCTCTTTCCTTTACTACTCATCCTATCATTCTCCTCCCTGTTCTCTCCTGTTTCTTTGTAAACTGATAGCTTGTCACAGCGACCATTCTCAAAGCTTTCCCACAACCAGACCAAGATAGAAAATTGGCAATTGATAGTCCTTTGTTTCTTTCACCTGACAATTTGTTACCCAAACAGTTTTCTCGGTAAGCTCTTTGTCAATTTCTCATACCGTTACTTTCACTAATATTGTCATGCCTCCCAAGAGCAAGACCCAAGATAAGCCTATTAATCCCTTGATTCCTCCCTCTGTAGATTTAGATCATATCCCTTTGGTCGATAGGGATTATAGGATTAATGAAACCCATTGTGATTGTGACTTTATAAAATTATATTGTTGGTTAGAAGATAAACATGCAAATAAAACTGATGAAATTGGGCTCTGGGAGTCCAATTTTCCCCATTACATCTTTCCTCTGACATTCCAAGCCCCTGAGTTTACCAGAAAGTATCAAGCATGCTATGTCCCTGCCCAAAGAGATATCATGGCCCCATCAAGTGACATCCTCTTTACTATAATTTCCCAACCCATAGACCAAATCATGTTGGCTCCCACTGTGGAAAATAATACTCCTTTCTCTTGAGAAGCACTCACCCATGTTTATCAAAAGCTAGATATCGCCACCAAAGCCAAAATCTTTGAGATCTTCTTGCTTGAGAATTCCCAGTTACCTAAAAAGAATCCTCCATATCTTTCCTCTACCTTCCCTGATCAAGCCAAGAAAATTATATCCATGATATTCTATATTTTGGGTTATTATTCTGATCAGTGGGTAGATGAGCCATTTTAGGATTCATCTCCTTATTTTCCACAGACAGTAAGCCTTCCATTATGTTTGATTTCAATCAATTCTTGGCTGACAGCATTCATGAACAATTTATAAAGTTTCCCACATAAAGGTGTTTAATTACACTTCTATTTAATCTACACGTTCATTTACTATCAGGCAGATAAGTTCAATTTTGCCATGCAAAAGCTTGATGATGCAGGAAACTAGCATCTAGTGATTTTTTTGACATCATTGGTCATGAAAGAACAACCAGAGTTTTCTTACAAGCAGTTCATTGAATATTTTGTTCACCCATCCATGAACATCCTCAACAGTTCAAGATAGCTCAAGATCAATGAAGATATTAAAAGAATTCTACATCTAACAAATCAAGCCGAGACTAGGGATTGGTATTTATACCAAAACTACACCCAGGTCAAGGTTTATGGTTGTGAATTGGCACCCTACAAACTCCCTAAATACCTCCCCATGAGGATTTTTTCCTTGGAATATATTAGATAGGTGTTGAATTCTAATGATATTCATTTTGTAATGACCAAGAATAAATCACAGTTCCGAATAAAGACACATTTTGTGTATAATACCAGGACAACAAGTGAAGAAGAAAATAATATGCTCAAATAAATGAATTTTATTCTGAGTTTTACATGGTCTTATGACCCTTGTAGCATAATTTCAAATCTTAGAGTAGAGAATAAAAGCACTCCCTACATCAACACCTCAAGGCCAGAAATAGAGAAGTATGCTAATTAGTTGGAATAGACAGAAAACACCTTACAAGAATTTGAAGAACAACTCTTTTCTACTTCCAGTTTGCATAATCCCACTCAGGATAAATCGAAAAAAAGGCAGAGGGAGGAGGGATCTTCATCAACAACTGGAATGAAGCCAAAGAGTTCATAATCAATTACAGGAAGAGAACAAAATTGACTCCTAGGGAAGATGTGGACAAAGGGACAGAAGAGCAGGCTGCCATCACAATCACATATTCACCACTTGCAACTAGGAAATTTACAACCTCCTACTGGACCTTCAACATCACAAGGTCACAAGGAAACAAAGATGGATTCCCAAAATGTCTAAGGAGAGAAATAAAAGACAATTTTTGATAGGTACAGAGAGATTAAGCTTAGAAATGAGATTCTTAAAATAGTACCCATAATCAATTTTGGAAATAGACCTCCAGCTCATAGAGTAGGTTGTTGTCAGTCTTTGACACAGAGCATCGAAAAATTCAAATGGCCTTCCTTGAGGCCCAAATTCCACATCCAAAAACAATAGAAGACTACAAGAGCACTACCTTTGAGTTCAACACCAAAGACATTCATCTCATTGATCAAATGGAGATGCGCAAGAAAATTGGTGAAATTATATCTTCTATTTTAACTAACATTTCTATGTCATAATCTAAGTTGCAGTTTACATTTTCCAATGTTCAATCGCAGTTGAAAATGGAGAAAGTATCCTCCTTGGAAAAGGATAACAGGATCAAGTATTTGGAGGGTTTGGTGGTAAAGATAGGGTATGACCCTAAAGATGTCAATGATGTAGAGGAGATTATCAAAAAGAAGAATTTAGACATTGCAGCCCTGAGAAAGCAACTCAAGTTGCCAGCTACAGAATACCCCTTAACCAACGATATTGAAGAGAATGAGGCACAGAACGCTAATATGATGAAATTGGTCATAGATTAGAACATACAAATTAGGAAAATGGAGGCAGAGGTGGAGAAGATGATAAAGGAGAAGGAACAGAGTCAGAAGATGGTTATTGTCCCCTTGGATGCCATACCCATTTCTCAACTTCCAGCAATAGGAACAGCCACTTGTTCCACTCATACTGCAAGTGTTGAATAGCTAACCAAGACACTGGAGAACATGTCACTCCAGTCAAAGGAGATAGAGACTTTGTAGGGACAACTCAAAGCTTTAGAAGTACAAAAGGCCAAAGTTGAAGCTTCTCATGTTATTGAAATGTGGAAATCACAGAGACTGTTGGAGAAGGAAGAAAGGGATACTTCAATTTGTCAGACCTTGGCCCAAGCCAAAGAAACCATTTGGATGAAAATTCTAGATTCTATGAATGAGATTTGGCCATCCCTCCAACATTATCAGATTCCTGAATTCTAAGTCAAAATATGAGCTTGAAAAATTAGGAATCAGTGACAAAACTGCCACTATTTTAGAAGTGGAGAAATTTTTTACTAAGAGGAACCTTATTGATTAGTTGGAAGAAATATGTGAAACATTGGCACTGCAATTAAATAGGTTTACTAACAGAATTGAAGCATTGATCCATAAACGACTGCCCAATATTTATGTGATAAATGATAAATTGACCACTCACGAAGACTATGTCCTGAAGATGGAAGAAGTGGCCAAGAGCAGTATAAATTTCAGTGGGATTAAGGGAAGTATGATAGCAAGGTCGTTTTTAGAAACCATGTCAAATGACTTCTACATTCAAAATGAGGTAAAACACATTTTTACAGTGAAGCCAACTTTTGCCAAGTACACAAAGGTAGATGAAATTTACCGGAGGGTAGTTAAATTGACCATACCAGATGAAAAGAGATGGGAAGAACTAATCAATTTACTGGATTAAAATGGTAATTTGGGAGCAATAAGACAACGGCCAGCACATCAACGCAGCATAGTCTCAAGTTGACACAGCAACCGAATGTAGAAAATTAGAGCCACCATTTATTTCAGATGTCTATGTGGCCTATTTTGCTTCCAAAGATAAATCGTATTATTTATAATTAGGCTAATAATACATTGTTGGTTTGACAACATTTTTATAATTATTTTGCATAAATACTTCACAGTTTTAAATATTAAGAGTTGAATTCTAAATGTCATTCCTCTGCATATTGTAATTTCTCAAAGTGTTGGAGCATCAATAATACAAGGACCTTTCACAGGATTCAAGTGATGTACCAAATGGTGATGTGTATCTTTTGTTTATTTGTTTAAACATTGTTTTTCTTTCTCTGTTATTCTAAATATCTTAATTACTTAACAGAAACTGTGATAAATAGGATTTGTTACTTAGAGAACCCTATTTTGATTGTTGGTAATTTTCATGTTTTCCGCTGAAGTCAAATCAAGGAATACTTAATTTCTCCTTGATTTCTACTGAACCTTACACTTCTACTATTTCACCATCCATTTAATTTCTAAAAGATCCAAATAGTGCAACCTAGCTTTCCCTGTGAGAACTCCTCTGAAAATTAATGCAAAATCCATTTTAATTTATAGAATCCATAGCCCAATGGAATTATAACACTTAAATCAACCAAACCAATCAAATCAAAACTAACAATTACATTCATAACTAGCCTAAAATTCATATAAAACAAAGCTAAATTAAACAGAGAGATCCCTCTCTGAAGATGGCAAGGCTAGATCCCAGCTTCCAAAGTGGTTTTGATGGTTTCAATGTGTTTACTCCCTCAACCTAAAAAATACAGAATGACAACAGTGTGGATGTGACAAATAACATTTTTTACTCAAAAAAATTTCCTTTTACATGATAAAAAATCCCAAGAAGAGTCTAATAAAAATGACAATGACTCTAATGACACAATACAAAACCTAGAAGCCTTCAATGGAGGCTTTCACCTAGAAAACATTGACCCAAGCATGAAACCCATGCTTTAATAAGTCATTTTTATTTAATAATAAATTTTCCTTTAACAAGTATAATTATGAATATTGATACTAGTTACATTCTTCAACACTCCCTCTTAACAAGGGAGTTATCATAATTACATAAATGTAAAGGTACATAGAATATCCCAAAATGATATGAACTACAAAGACTTCTAGAACATGCAATGTTATAGATTAGATAACTAAGCAGGGTACTCTAATTGGGTGAGACTAAGGTGTGTTCCACGCTTCAACCTCTATAGGTGCCATCAGGTTTCCACTTTAACACTAACCGGACGATCTAGGTGTGTATCCAAGGTCATATCTCTATGACCAACATCACCCACCCTACTTTGGGATCTAGAAATCAACACATTGGCTAGCTAGATGTCCTCGCAAGAATCTTGTTGCCACAACATGCTTCATATATCCCTATAATCTAAATATGGAACATCAACCAATCCAAGCATGCTTCTAAAATATTCAAATTTCATATTCAGAAGAGATTTTTTCAAAACATCAACTACCTGTTCATTTGTTGGAATATATTGTAGCTTCATGACCCCCTCTTGTACCAAACTTCTAATGTAATGGTACTTTTTATTGATATGCTTCATCTTGGCATGGGATACAAGGTCTTCAAAAATATTAATGTTTCTTTGATTATCACAATTTATCATCGTAGGATGGAGAGGCTTTCAAAATAAGTTTGACAAGAGTTTTCTTAAACAAGCAACTTGGTTTCCTACTTCACATGCAGCAACATATTATGCTTTAGCACTACTTAAAGAAACAAGATATTGTTTTCTACTCATCCATGAAATCATTGCAGATGCCGAATTAAAACAGCCACTGGTAGTGCCCCTTTTATCAGTCTCGCTGCCACCACAATTAGAATCTATAAAACATGTTAACTTAATTTTTTTTCAATGATATTTTAGGCAGTGATGTATTCTGCCTTGTAGGTATCTCAAGATATGCTTGGCAGTTATACAATAGTCATGATGAGGCTCCAACTGAAATTGACTAAGAATATTTATAGAAAGACATATATTAGGTCTCATATTTACCAAGTACAACAGAGAACCCACCAACTTACGAGAGCTAGTAGGATTAACGAGACTAGAGTCGAAGCTTCTCAACTTCTTGAGATTAGTGATCATGGGAATGGTCATAGGCTTACAATCCATCATTCCGAACTTTTGTAAGACCTTCATTATGTATTTCCCTTTACCAATATATATCTCATCGAGCTTCTGCCATACATCCAAGCCCAAGTAATAATGCATGAGTCCCAAATATTTCATTTCAAATTTTGCTACTAGCATTATCTTGCATTCTATAATTATGTGCTCCACACCTTTAATAAAGAAATCATCCACCTATAGTAGTATAATGATAGGTACATTCTTCACTATCTTTATTTATAGTTTTTCATCAGCATAACTTTTGACAAACCCAATCCTTAAGAGATATGCATCCATTCTTGCATACCAAGCCCTAGGAGCTTGCTTCAAGCCATATAGAGATTTCTTGAGTCTGCAAACATGTGTATCCATGTTATTTATTTCAAAAACTTATGGTTGTTCAATGTATACTTCTTCATCAATGGTTCCATTTAGAAATTTTGTTTGGACATCCATTTGATGGATATTCCATCCCAAAGTAGCACCTAGTGTTATGAAACCAGCTCACAAAAAGATAGAAAAGATAGTTGAACGCCTTAGAATTCAGCTTCTTTGAGGGGGCAACCTCCTTTACATTACACAAATGAACAATTATTGGATGATTCAAATGAAAAAACCTCCTTTCTATATATAGGAGTC
>APFE030332194.1:217866-251941 GCA_000404065.3 Pinus taeda
TATATAGGTTGTAACATCATATAACTTTCACACGGTTGTTATATATATTAGTTGTGATTGTTTTGAAAAGTTGTAGGCTTATTTTGAGGTTGATTTTTTAATAAAATCATCACCGAAAGTTTGGTGACAAAAATTTCACATAATATTATTCAAGGAGACCAAGGGTACATGCAGGGATCGGCATCAAGGGATTCTAGTGAGGATTGAAAATTTTATTTCCCTTGTATAAATTTCAAGGGCTTGAGGCCAAGGAGAATTCTAATAAAATCGGCTAGAAAGCATTATAGAGACTATGGCACGCTGAAGATAGACATGAATATCATCCAATTGTAAGTTATTTGTTATTTGACTTTTTTATTGTAGATTGTTTTTGTAAATGTTTATTCGTATATTGTTTTTTAGATTGTATGTCTTTGTATTGTAAATTGTATTATCTTTCTATTGTAAATGTATTTTATAATATTCTTTTGGGAGGTGTTTGAACTAAGTTGTCATCTTGATGTGGATTAGAAATATTATTTGATTATTTTTGTTATGGTTTATTAATGGGTTGGGTCAAGTTAGGGGTTGATTACTTTATGAGCTTAGGGATAAGGAGTTATTAATGTTTAAGGGTTTAGGGGTTAGGATTTAATGGCTTAGGGGTTAGGGGTTTAAGGGCTTAGGGGAATGGGATTAAGGTGTTATGTTATCAACTAGATTGAACCTCAGGCTAAGGGAAGGTAATGCCAAGGTAACCACAAACCACGCTTAGCCAAGTAGCTAGCCCTACTAGGCCAGGAGAGGGCTTTCTCTATAAGGATCTCAGCCAAGATGACTGGATCAAGAAAATGATATTAGGCTAGGTATAGTAGCACAAGGTTTGATTTGATTTTGAAGGGTTTTGCTAGATCAAGAGGAGCCAAACAATTAGGGCAAGGAAATTAGGTCAAAATTGCAGGGTGTTCGATGGGGAAAGGTAGGCAAAGGCTCAACACTCTAGGGTTTATGAGTGAGGTGATTCAATACAGGTGAGGAGCTAGAAAGCATGTAAGCAACATGGATTCTTCCTAACTAAAGAAAACATAGACTGTGAATATTTTCCCAAAACAGAGCATAAATATTATGGTTTCTGCCTTGAACTTGAAAACATCCACTTAAAAGCAATGAAATGATTGATGAAGTACAAAAAAAAATTTAACATATGATCACAATGAAGAAAACTAAACTGAACATCATACCACATGGATCCCAAAGAAATAGTTGCAACTTTTCATTAATCTCTTGTTGAAAACTGATACAAAATGATGTCTACTCAAAGCATAAGCATCCAACTGAGTCCAAACCTTTACAATGAGAAATAAGAAGAAGATATAGACATTGATTCAACCTCCTCCCATCCTCAGGGGTCTAATTCATAAGGAATAGGAACTAATCCATCAAAAATTGAACAAGAAACTGGAATCTAGGCAACCTAACAATTTGCCTCTAAAAGTGAGGAAATTGATTCATTTGTCCTCAAGATAACTTTTAATCTAACAAATATACCTTCTAGTACTTATTATCCATCCTATTTACATGCCTAGTCACCATTTACATCAATAAAACACCATCCATGAGAGGAAACCAAAATTACAGTCAAGGCACAGTGAACTAGAAACCCAGCACATTTTTTGTCTTGTGCATAGTGCTTTTTGCAGGGCCATTTTGAAGGCCTTCTCGGTGTCCAAATTGAGATCAAGATAGCTCATTAGAAATATCTTCAAGTATTTTGTCCAGAACATCTTTAATTTTGTCATTTGAAGTTCATTTGACCCCTCAAAAACTGATTCTCCCAAGATTTCTTCTGTGTGTCCAAAAGAGGGCAGAAAGGTCCTTTTTTGCGTGTTTTTTGCCCTTTTGGTTGACTAGTTCTACTCTAAAAGCTTAGAAAATGCACAGGGTGCATGTACTCATCATTCTGAATCCAAAAATTTTGACCATTTCCTCATTGGATGCCCCTAGGAAAAGCGTAGCACCACTGGAGCCAAAATTTTTGTGTCAAAAATTGCCAAATTCTTCAACAGGAAAAAATTCTTCAAAACTTGCTCAAAATTTGTGGAAAACACCACCATCAAGTTTCTTGGTTAGCAAGGAAGCTTCAGTAAGAAACCTAAGTCTATAACCCTCCTTTTTGCCTTTGAGTGCTTGTTTTAGCCTTATTTTCATTTGTTTGACCCTTATGTTGCAATTCTTGTTCCAGGTCCTGTAATGGTGAGCCATGTGCCTGATGATTTGATTGTCCTTGTTGGACTTTTGTAGCAGCTTCTCCAAATGCAAATTGACCCTGTCAAGCCAAGTTTCTCTATCTTCCTCAATCTCCTTCTCAAGTCTTTGTTTTGTGGTCAAGGTGGCTGGGGTTTCTTCTTCTTGCATTACTAACTTGCCTTTGTCACCTTACCTCTTTGCTTTGAGAAGTTCCAGCTCCATGAGGACTTGTTTGTCACTTAGCTACTTTTTCTCTTTCTCAAGGTATGAAATTACAAACTTAGCTCTCACCAAGTTGTCCATTAGTGCTTGGATCTGTGCATCTTTTTCCTTTATGGTTATATTTCCGTTTGTTGCCTCATCTTGAGCCTCCAAGTCAACTATCTCAATACCATGATCGATGTGTGGTTGTTCTGGTTCATCATCTTCCATCAAATCAAATTTCCTTTCCTCCTCATCATCAAGGATTTCCTCCAGCATTTTTTCCTTCCCTTTCTGTGGCTACTACACCTATTTTACTTGTTGTGTTGATGAAGAAGGCAAAGCCCCTTTCACATTTTGTGGAGCAAGAATTTGGCTATGAGATGATGAAGAAGGCAAGGCCCCTTCCACATCAAGTGGAGTAAACATTTGCCTATCTACTGCAAACAACTATCTAGCCCCTCTCTGATATATCTTGTAGGCTTCTAGCTCCTCAACAGCTTTAGTCTCTTTAACCTTCTCATCTTTCTTTACTTTGGCACTGCTGGAAGGCCTTTCTGCTTCTTGAGGCACCGGTGGAGGAATCTGAGGACCATTGAAGATGTCATTGGCAATAGATGTATCCTAGGATATGTTGAGGAGGTTGAGATGAGTAGTACAATCATCTTAATCAAGGAATAGTGATAGACACTACTCATCTGTTGGGGGTAAGGCTTTTTATGTACAATGTAGGCCATATTCTCAATGTTCCTAAATAAGAAATACGAGATGTTCAACATTTTCAATCTTGTTAAATGAATAAGAATCTTAATGTGATAGGGGTACAATCTAGAAAATCTACCCTCACGTGTAAAATATTTCATAATGATCCTCATCATAGGGTGGTTTGGGAAGTTTTAGTGTCTATGGATAAACGCTTAAACCCCTAGACTAGTAGCTAAGTCTAGAACAACAGTGCAAAGAATTCTCTACCTTTTCTATAACCAATAGATTAAATAAGACAGTAAAGAATCCTACCTATAACTTTCGCTTATTCTTTATCTCCCTTGACCAATTATGTCACTCCTTTCTGTACTTAATTCGCTTGAAAAGTACCTGCACATAGACAGAAGACAAAAACCGATCAAAGCGTATGATAATGATCTATTGATTAAACATAGAATGGAATCAAGTTCATAATACACATATGAAAGCATCAATGAACAATACAAACATATGGAAAAAGCTTTGAACACTTTATTAGTAAAAGGAAGAGTTACAACCCAATTCGCTTGATTCAGTATCACTCCTCCAATTCAATCTCATCCTCTCCTCATAACAAGCAAGACATTTTGACATCATTACAATACTTGAAACCAACTCAAGTCTCATACTAACAGCATCTCCCTATAATTCAATGATTTCCAGCCCCTGATCACATAGATGAGTGGTCTGCTTCTAGGTGAATGAAGGAAGTTATGCCATAAATGGTGATAATGAATTCCCTCCCAAACTTTGAATTTAGTTCCATGGAGGAAGGGATAAAGGGATTGATGTTCCTTAACTCCCTCCCTCATCCAATTTCGATCCCAAAGGAGTGGACAGCCTTAGGAAACTTTTAGAGGCATCCTATGGATAATAATATTCCAAACCCCAATGTAGATTTCGCTCAAATTCAACCAGTGCACCTTGGTAGTGTACTAGGTTGCACTGCAGTGCAGCCTAGTACACTAAAGCATTGATCTATAAGATCGGAGTGATGTGCCCAAATGGATCTGTAATAGTTTCCCCCTAAATCATGAAGTCATAAATATGCATGTCGAGTGAAATGCTTTATCATGTGGAGAGGAGGTTTTGAAGCTAAAGGTGACCTGCATCAATTACAATACATATATCATGATAATTTGAGTTTTTCTCATGAACTCGCTGAGGGAAGGCATACCCATGCTCAACTTATAAACTTTCATTACGTGTACAAATATAGCCATATACAAATATACACCCGTGAATGGATGACCATGAATGTAAGGCCATTGTACATTTGATTTAGTACTCCTGGAAATATCGCAGCCCGGATGGATGAAACTAGATCCGAGGTCTTCAATCTCATTCAATCTTTCACTCAAGTACAAGTCTAACCATGTGAATAGATGATCTAAGGTCGAACATGGAAAGACATCGTCTGATTACCAGCCAATGATGTAAGACGTTAATAGATGCGAGAGGAATCACCAATAATGATAATGATCCTCAAGGTACTACAGTACATTTCGCATGCTGTGAATAAATGATTTGATGTCGAACACCATATAAATTCTTTTCGTTGAAGGCCATTGATGTCAACCTATCGCTAGAAGTGAGAAACCTGTCGTTCATGTATGCAAGCCTCAAGGTACTGAAGGGGTGTTTCTAAGTCAACTTCTTGGATAATGTGTTCATGTTGACAAGAAGCGACTCATTACAGGAGGGCCTTAATGTATCCCACATCAATGACACGAAACGAGGTAAATGATTTTGGAGATGAAAATCAACTGACGACAGAAGGTTCAGGAATGGCGGTCATGAAAATGAAGGTTTATGGTATTGCAAAGGATGAAGTTTGAACTGAATGACTTCTCTTGAACATGTCGGCGACACTAAAATGAATTTTTTACCATTGACCCAAAACAAAGTAATGGATGGTATGATAGACCAATAGTGTGATAACCATCAAGCTGAATGACCCAACCCACATAGTCATGGTGATGAGGTGAAAGTGTCATGTTCAAGAGTGACTTGCTACCATAAAGTGTTTTCCCCTTTTTCCAGTTTTCCCTAGTCGTTGTTGACCAGTACCTCTTTATTTTTATCAAGCTTGAGGAGGATAACATATGCTTGTTGTATAATTTCACCCTTCGGGTGAATCCATTGCTATTTGATGCTTTAACGAGTCTAGCGAAGGTGAAACTCAGTCTTGTCCAGATGGACAAGTTTGTCGCTACTTGATGTTTTTAATGAGTTTAATGACAATGATAACTCAGTCCTTTTCATTTTTAGAGAGTTTGAAAAGGGACACAAAGAAAACTCCAAAATTTCATTTTCATAGATTAATCTCTCAAGTCCAAAAAAGCGTAAAATAATACAAGAGATATATTGTTTCCAATCCTTTAATGAGCTAGAAAGGACAAGCGCTCGGCAATATTTTCATATTTAGAGAGTCTGAAAAGATCTTAAAGCGGACTCCATTTTGAGGAACGAGTGGTGTCTAGGGTAGCAATTGGTTCCGGTGATGTTGGAACTTCTCAAAACATGTTGATTATTGTGAAGAGGCTGGCTAATAAGATAACTCATTGCAACTGTTCCTCAAAAAAGGTAAAACAACCAAGTGAAAGTGTATGATCGGCCAAAGAGATGGTGGTGATGGAATGAAACAACCAAGGCTCATCTGATAGAAAAGGTTGATAGAATGGCAATAACAAGGGTTAAAATGAAAATGGGTTCATTTTTACACAAGCTTGAACCATAGGGAACTATGCTTGGCTTCAGTTTCATGTTTACACAAGCTTGAAACGAAAAACTATGCTTGGATTCAGTGTACATGAAAATGAAAAACTATGCTTGAGATTAGTTTACATGCCCCTAGCATGATGAAAGGGAGAGTCTTTTGTAACCAGATGGAAGTCGCTGCGGTGAAGCAGGATGGTTATCCAACACCTATTTGGCTTCATCCAGACAGGGACAAAGGTGCTCGAAATACTAAGGGGGGAGTGAATCAATATTTCTTTTCAATTGTTCTTTTTATCACCAAAAACATTTATATGTGGAACACAGAAATAGATAGCTGGAATAAATGCTTTTATTAATATAATATGTGCAATGAAATAGATAAAATATATAAATGGTTGCAATCAGTTTCCAAGCACCAACTTGGACTTTTGTGAGGCTCCAACCTCCAGAGCACCAACTTTTTTTTGTTAAGGCAATAGTCCTAGAATTAGGAGCACCAATTCCCAAGGACTCCAATCCTCTCAGTTCTGAGGCTCCAACCCCACGAGCTCTAATCCCTTTATTATAAAATGTTATAAATTGGTTTGTTGTAGTTCTCTACTCCCAAACCTGCTGAGCTTATACTTCACTCCTGTTCTCCTGCTTCTCCTACCTCTGCCTAAACTTTGGCTTCCTCTCACTCTAATTATTCACACACACACAGACATACCCCTTTCCTTGATTTTCCTGTTTTATGTATTCCTGATGCCTCTGACTATTGGTTTCCACCTTCCATTAGCTCTTCAGCTTCCTTAATGCTCACTTCAGCTTCCTCTACACTTGCTTGCCTCTTCGGCTTCCCAATTTTTCATGTCTCTTTGGCTTCCTCTACGCTGGCTTGTCCTTCAGCTTCCCAGCTTTCAATTTCCTCTATTTCTTCGAGTTCACCAACACTCCAGGGACACGTAAATTGATAAGAGAGGACCCAAATACACAGAGAAAACATGTTGCATATAAAAAAATTGTAATAGAGCCCCTTTTTCAATAATAATAGGCATACACAGGACTTTATTGTTTTACAGAGAGACTGTACCAATCAAGAGGCCTCACCTACCACGTCACCATCACAATCACAATCGCCATCATTCAAGCCCACTGAACTATCGGAACCATTATTATAAGCTTTTGGCCGAAAAAACCCCAGGCAATACAAATATTGAAATACATGGGAATATATGGAAAAAATCGACCAAAACGCTTAAGGGCGGACTTCAAAATCATTACACCTACATCTATAACTACATTGGGTCTACTCCTCCACAACATTATCGCAATCGGAAATCATGGCTTTCGGAAGTATTTTATAAGTCAAGCTCATGACATTGCCAATGGTCAATGGTCGATTCTCCTACGGATGCGATATGATATTAAGCAGTAGTTGATAACCCCTTCGGGTCCGTGTGTAATCGCAATTGTAGTTTATAGCGCCATCCCTTTATAACTTGCACTGGATCACTTCTGACATGGCAGATGCGATATAGCATTAAGTCAAATTGTAATGTTGCATCGGGTCCACAACATATATCGCAATCGACGCTTTCATGGGTGACAACCCTTTGTGTATTGAGATATGTGAGTTCTGATGGGCTGATGCGTTTAACAATAGAGCCCTTCATAATGTTGCAGCGGGTCCGCAACGTATCGCAGTTATATATATATATATATATATATGTTACAATTCGCAAGTTTTAATGCGGAAAGGCTTAGAGCCAGAATATATTACATACATTGAAAAACATGCTTCGGAACACGTATATATATATATATACACACATATACATATACATATACATATACATAACATTTACATATACATATACATATACATATACATATACATATACATATACATATACATATACATATACATATAATATACTATATATATATATATATATATATATATATATATATATATATATATGCTTCTACCTCCGATAGTGTATATTGCACATATAATATATTATATACTGCTATGCCTCTTTTAACTCTTCCACATATGCTCCTCCTATCAGTATTCCTTTGGATTCTGATAGTTCTTCTGTGGCATATATTACCCCTGATACTCCCGATATGCCTCCTCCTGTAGCTCTGATAGCTCTGTTTTGCTCCTCCAATAGCTCTGCTTTGCTCCTCTGATATGCTCTGCTTTTATATTCCAATACTCCTCCTGTAGCTCCGATGGCTCTGTTTTGCCTCCTTTGGCTCCTATAATATTGCCATATTGACATCAATGACAATATATGTCAACAAACTCCCCCTTTTTTATTGATGGAAATATTCTTCTTCTCTCCCCCTTTGACATCAATGGCAAAGGAAGGCATAAGGACTCCCCCTGTCAAACTGCTCCACCTGTAGAACTGCTCCCCCTGTCCTGCAACATCTTTATGAATCAACTTAAGTGATGCTAAAGATATAACCCCCTTCTTTTGATGAAGATGTTTAAATGCCTCTCAAGGAAGAGGTTTTGTGAAGATATCATCTATCTACTCCTTAGTATTGATATATTCCAAGATGATTTTTTGTTCAGCTACTTGTTCATGAAGGAAGTGATACTTGATTGGTATATGTTTGGTCTTTGAGTGCATCACTGGATATTTGCTAAGACTGATAGCACTTGTGTTATTACAATAGATGGTAATTGGTTGATATGTACCTATTTTGACATCTTTTAGAGCTTCCTTCATCCATATTATTTGAGTACAATAGTCTGTTGTAGCTATATACTCAGCTTCGGCTGTTGATAATGGTATGGATGTTTGTTTTTTGCTGAGCCAAGATACTAAATAGTCTCCCAGGAAGAATGCATTTCCACTAGTACTTTTTCGATCATCTACACTTCTGGCCCAATCAGCATCGTTGTATGTAGTTACAGTAAGAGTTGAGCTCTTAGGGTACCAAAGACGAAAATTAGGATTTCCTTTCAGGTATCTGAGAATTTTTTTTATAGCTAACAAATGGGATTGTTTAGGAGATGATTGAAATCTTCCCACCATTCCTACTGCCTGCATAATATCGGGTCTCGTAGCAGTTGAGTATAGAAGGTCTCCAATTATTGACCTGTAATGAGTTGCATCTACCAAAGGGGAGTCGTCATTTTTGCTCAATTTGCAATTTGTGGTCATAGGTTTTTCTCATGGGTGCACAGTCTTCCATTCCATATCTTTTAAGCATGTCTTTAAGATATTTGGCTTGAGATATAAACAATCCTACTCTGGTTTGAGATACTTGTAGTCCAAGGAAGTGAGATAACTCTCCTATCATCGACATCCTGAACTCTTTTGACATGTTTTGAGAAAATTCATGGCTCATCTCATCGTTATTGCTAGAAAAAATCAGATCATCAACATAAACAAGTGTGACTAGTAACTTACCCCCATCTGTCTTTATGTAGAGATTACTTCCTGTCACTCCCTTCTTGAAGCCTTATTGTTGTAGATAGTGATCCAATCTTGCATACCAAGCTCTATGAGCTTGTTTCAACCCATATAATGCATTTTTCAACTTACAGACTAAGTCTTTTCCTTCTGTTAGATCAAACCCTTCTGGTTGCTCCATGTAGACTTCTTCCTTGAGTTCCCCATTCAGGAATGTTGATTTTACGTCCATTTGATATATTTTGAATCCTTTTGAGCAAGACAATGCCAAGAACATCCTGATAGCTTCCACAGGGGCTACTGGTGCAAATGTTTCTTCAAAGTCAATTCCTTCAATTTGTGAATAGCCTTTACAAACAAGCCTTGCCTTGTTTCTGATGATTTGTCCATCTTCATTCATTTTGTTTTTGAATACTGACTTGGTTCCTACTATGTTTTTGTCCTTTGGATGAGGTATCAGCTCCCATGTCTCATTCTTCTCAATTTGGGAAATTTCTTCTTCCATGGCTTTTACCCAATGAGGATCCTTACTTGCTTGAGTATATGTTTCTGTTTCTATCATGGATAGAAGAGCGATATCGTTTTTCTTTGGTGTACTTATCATCCTTCTTTGAGTTTGCATTCCTTCATCTCTATTGCCAATTATCTGCTCTTCTGGGTGATATTTTTGGAGAAACTTCATCTTTGAAGGGGAGGTGGTTCTTTTTCCTTGGCTTCTTTTTGATCTATTTCTTCTTTTTCAGGTTCTTCTTCTTCAATGAGAGGATCAACTTCGTGTTCTTCAATTTCTTTTTCTGGAAGGTCTTCATCAATATTTACATCAATTCTTTCCACTATTTTCATTAGTTGATTGTTATATCACTTGTAGGCTTTGCTCCGTGTAGAGTATCCAAGGAAGATCCCTTCATCAACCCGAGAATAAAACTTTCCTGGTGAGCCATCACTAATTTTTATGAAGAACTTGCTTCTGAAGATCTTGAAGTACTTTACTGAAGCAGGTCTTCCTTTCCATAGTTCATAAGGAGTTTTTTCATAATTTGGTCTTAATTGAGTTAATTCAAGATATAGATGGTTGTCCCGATTGCTTCTCTCCAGAATTTTCGCTGCAAATTTGCTGCTAATAGCATTGTTCTTGCCATTTCTTGAACTATTTGGTTTCTTCTTTCAACTGCCTGATTTTGCTGGGGTGTTCTGGAAGTAGAGAAAACTCTTTTAATTCCATGTATTTTACAGAACTCATTAAATTCTTTTGATGTGAATTCTCCCCCTCTATCTATTCTGAGGCACTTAATCTTTGAGTCCTTTTCATTTTCTACAAGAGATTTAAGATTCTTAAAACACTCAAATGCTTCAGATTTATATTTTATAAAATATATCCACATTATTATAGTATAGTCAGCAACAAATAAAACAAAGTACCTTTCTCCTTGGATTTTCGGATTTCTAGTTGGTCCACATAAATCAGCATGGATGATCTCCAAAGGCTTTGATGTAAAGAACTCCTTGGTATTGTGGTTGGTTCTAGTTTGCTTTCCATGTTGACATGGACCACATATTCCTTGATTTGGTTTGAATAACTTTGGGATGTCTCGTACAGCTTTAATCTTGTTGATATTGATCAAGTTCTCAAAGCTTATATGTCTAAGTCGCTTGTGCCACAACCAACTTTCATCTGTTTGACTTAAGTAGCATTTATCTTCTTGAATCTTGTTCAGAATGTAAATGTTGTCTGGTGTTCTAACCCCTTTCGCCACAAGTTCCCTCGATGAAGAGTTCCTTATTTCACAGTATTTGGTGCTAAAGACAACATTATGTTCTTGATCAGAGATTTGGCTAACACTCAGGAGGTTGTGTTTGAGCCCATTTACTAGCAGACCATTTTGAGATTTTCCTTTTCCATTGATAAGAGTAACAGTTACTTTTCCAGGAATTCTGGTAGATCCACTTCCAAAGGATACATTTCCTTCCTTTTTGCTCAATGAGACAAACTTCATTTTGTCTCCTATCATGTGTCTGGAGCACCCACTATCCACAAACCAATGATTTTCATTATTTTGAGCATATAGAGCTAAGCCACATTTATTCGCGTTGGGATTCTCACTTCTTACTTTTCCTCTTTTGAGTGGGAAATTTTGTTCATAGTGTCCATTATTGTAGCATAATGAGCAAATCGGATCAAATTTGGTCAAGGGATCAAACGAATTGTAGGTCTTGATTTGTCCCTGCCTTTTGGGGCCATATGGTTTGTTTATTTGATCCTTTAGTTTTGGTGTTTCATTCTTGCGAGCCATGCAATGTCTGGCTTGATGACCAAAATTTTTACAATAGAAACAATGTCCAAGAAAGATAGTTTCGTACCTGTTGTAACAACCATGATTTGAATCAATATTCTTCCTTGGAATTACTCCCACTTCATTCTTTGGATTTGAGATGGGCCTTTGATGGAATACTGGTTTGTATATGTTGTAATATCCATTATTCAAATCCACATTCTTCTTTGGAGTGATTCTCTCTTCATTCTTTGGATTTGGGATGCGCCTTTGATGAAATACTTTTTCTTCTTTTGGGTTACTAGAAAGTGCATCAGCATAGCTTTTCGCACTATTCTTAGTGCTTGATGATTCTCATTTAAAACCTATTCCAAATTTGTCATGTTGAGGTTTTTGACTTTTTAGGATAGTCTCAAGTATTTGAGAGCTTTTCCAACCCTTTTTAACTTGCTCCAATTCCTTCCACAGACATACTATTTCGGCTTCATGTTCTTTGCAAGTTTCTTCTTTTTCTTTTAGCTCTGTTTCCAAGAGATCTTCCCTTCCTTTTGTTTCCTCTTTTTCCACCTTGAGAAAAATGATTTTATTCCGTAAATTCTCATTTTCTTCAATGGCACTTATTAACAGTTCATCTACATTTCCTTCTAGCCCTGATTCATCATCATTTGTGAATGCCATGAATAATGTTTCTTGGCTTTCAATATAGTCACTTTCTTCATCTGATTTCTTTTTGATGACTACAAATTCATCTTCATCAGACTCATCTTGCTTAGAGAATAGGTTCCTCTTATTGATCCCTTTCTTTTTGTATACCATTCTTTTAGAATTTCCTTCATCATCACTATCATCCTTATGAGGACATTTTGCAGCATAATGACCTATTTTTCCACATTTGAAACAGATAAGAGGGTACTTACCTTTTAGCTTAGATCCTTTCTTCAACTTTCGTACAAATTGTGCCAATTCAGATTCCACATCAGAGTCATCACTACTGTCATTCCTTTCTTTCCCCTTCTTTGATTTTGAAGCCTTGAATGTTGCATCTTTGGAGCTTGGGCCACCTTTTCTCATCTCATAGGCAGTGAGGATTCCATGGAGTTCATCCATATTGAGAGTATCTAGATCCTTTATTTCTTCTATGGCACTTATTTTGGAGTCAAATATGTTTGGAATAGATCTTAAGACCTTTTAAACAATAGTACTTCCTTCAATTTTTTTGTCCAGTCGTTTAAGAGAGTTGACCACTTCAACTACTAGAAGAAATTATGATGCAATATCTTCTTCATCATCCTTTTTTAGACTTTCAAATTGCCTTCTATGAGTTTGAAGCATTGCCTTCTTAACTTCTGAGTCCCCATCGTATAAGCTAACTAGCTTATCCCACATTTCTTTGGCAGAGTTACAATTCATGACTTTTCTAAACTCGGAATCAGTGATTCCAATAGTGATGGAGTTCAAGGATTTTGCATTTGCAATGTAGGTTTTCCTCTCGTCTTGATCTATTGGAAGAGTGGAGTGAATTGGGTACTCATTTAGAAATGAATGCCAAATTTCAGGTCCAAGGGACATTAAGTAGTAGGTCATTCTCTTTTTCGAGAAACCAAAATTGGTGCCATAGAAAAGAGGAGGTATTCCTGGTGCTTTGTGATTTCTCATCATGACTACGAATCCTTCTTCAAGTTGTTAGGCTAATATGAAGAAGCCCGCTCTAATACCAATTGTTGAAAATATTGAGGGGGGGTGAATCAGTATTTCTTTTCAATTGTTCTTTTTATCACCAAAAACATTTATATATGGAACACAGAAATAGATAGCTGGAATAAATATTTTATTAATATAATTTGTGCAATGAAATAGATACAATATATAAATGGTTGCAATCAGTTGCCAAGCACCAACCTAGAATTTTGTGAGGCTCCAACCTCCAGAGCACCAACTCTTTTTTTCCAAGGCAATAGTCTTGGACTTAGGAGCACCAACTCCCAAGGACTCCAATCCTTTCAGTTTTGAGGCTCCAACCCTACAGGATCCAATCCCTTTATTATAAAATGTTAAAAACTATTTTGTTGTAATTCTCTACTCCCAAGCCTACTAAGCTTATGCTTCACTCATGTTCTCCTGCTTCTCCTACCTCTGCCTGAACTTTGGATTCCTCTCACTCTGATTATTCACACACACACCCCTTTCCTTGTTTTTCCTATTTTATGTATTCATGATGCCTCTGACTATTGGTTTCCACTTTCCACTGGCTCTTCGGCTTCCTCAATGCTCGCTTCAACTTCCTCTGCACTTGCTTTCCTCTTGAGCTTCCCGATTCTTCATGTCACTTTGGCTTCCTCTGCATTGGCTTGTCCTTCGAATTCCCAGCTTTCGGCTTCCTCTGTCTCTTCAAGTTCACCAACACTCCAGGGACATGTAAATTCATAAGAGAGGACCGAAATACACAGAGAAAACATGTTGCATATTAAAAAACTATAACAGAGCCCCTTTTTCAATAATAATAAGCATACATAGGACTTTATTGTTTTACGGAGAGACTATACCAATCAAGAGGCTCCACCTGCTACATTACCATCGCAATCGCAATCGCCATCGTTCAGGCCCACTAAACTATCGGAACCGTTATTATAATATTTTGGCCTAAAAAACCCCGGGAAATACAAATATTGAAATACACAGGAATATATGGAAAAACCTGACCAAAATGCTTAAGCGTTGACTTCAAAATCATTACACCTGCATCTATAACTACATTGGGTCAGCTCCTCCACAACATTATCGCAATCAGCTATCATGGCTTCCGGAAGTCTTTTATAAGTCAAGCTCATGACATTGCTAATGGTCGATTCTCCTGCGGATGCGATATGATATTAAGAAACATTTGATAACCCCTTCAGGTCCATGTGTAATTGCAATCGCAGTTTATAGCACCATCCCTTTATAACTTGCAATGGATCACTTCCAACATGGCGGACGCGATATAGCATTAAGTCAAACTGTAATGTTGCATCGGGTCCGCAACATATATCGCAATCAGTGCTTTCAGGGGTGACAAGCCTTTGTGTATTGTGATATGCGAGTTGCAATGGGCGGATGCAATATAAAAATAGAGCCTTTCATAATGTTGCAGCAGGTCCGCAACATATCACAGTTATATAATATATGTGTGTGTGTGTGTGTGTTACAATTTGCAAGTTTTAATGCGGCAAGGCTTAGAGCCAGAATATATTAAATACATTGAAAAACATGCTTAAGAACACTTATATATATATTATATATATATATAATAAATATATATAGTATATATATATTATATAAATATTATAATATATAATATCACATGTTATGTAGTAAGGGATTTCAGGTAGTGGCACATAGTAGAACCGCCAATTATAACTTCTCCGAAATATATCTTCTACCTCCATGTATTCCGAATATATATAATTTTTTGCCTCCGATAGGTATTCTATATATAAATATATATTATATATATATTATATATATATTTTACACTCGGATGCGTATTTTGCATATATATTTGTGTGTTGTGTTGTGTGTGTGTGTTTTCCGCCTCTGATAGTGTATATTACGCATATATATAGTATATAATGCTCTGCCTCTTTTAACTCTTCTGCATATGCTCCTCCGATCGGTCTTCCTTTGGATTCTGGTAGTTCTTCTATGGCATATATTACCTGCGATACTCCCGATATGCTTCCTCCTATAGCTCTGATAGCTCTGTTTTGCTCCTCCGATAGCTCTGCTTTGCTCCTCTGATATGCTATGCTTTCATATCCTGCAATACTCCTCCTGTAGCTCTGATAGCTCTGTTTTTCCTCCTTTGGATCCTAAAATATTGCAATATTGACATCAATGACAATCTATATCAACAAAAGGTGAATGGGGTGATTCCCTTCACATAACCTACAAGGAAACTTAGCTTTACCATTAGGTGCATGCCCCCAAGGCTTCGTTACATTCACCTAAGTAGACTACTCATGGCTATCAAGTGGATGGAATGAAGGTTCATATATGAGATCAAGTGAAAGACTCGATTGGGATTTTACAAGATCTAATCAAGGATTCGAATTGGAACTTTGCTCCAAGGGACCTTGCTTCATTTTTTAACGAGCTTGACACAAGACAAGGAACTCTGATCATATTCCTTGTTTCATTTTTTAAAGAGCTTGACATAATACAAGGAAATATGCTCTCGGCCTGTTTCATTTTTTAACGAGGTTGACATAGTAAAAGAATTATCCTCATATTCCTTGGTTTCATTAAACGAGGTTGACACAAGACAAGGAAATCTCCTTGGGCTTGTTTCATTTTTTAATGAGGTTGACATAGTGAAAGAACTATCCTCATACTCCTTTGATCACAACTCATAAGAGGTCATGAAGGAGAGATCTGGTTGCAATGCCCCCAATACATGATGTACAACATCACTGAATTGATTGTCAGTTGATGTAGGTATGGAATGGGTTGCCACATAATTAACCGGTGGTGGGGATGATACCATTGGTACAAAAGGACCATTTAGGGAAGATGGTTGACTGGAAGCCATATGTGGACTGGGAAATGAAAGTTGGTCAACGGTGGCAATTATGCCTTCATGCGGGAAACAAATCACTTGAAAGAGTGTGGAAACAATAGCTCCCACGTCATAAACATAGTCACGCCCTACAAGTAAATTGTAATCTAAAGGGCCTGGGACTACCGTCACATTCAGATAAGCAATGTTTCCTCCCAAAGTAATAGGTAACTGAGGGAGGATCCTTAATGGTTGATTGGTTCCTCTGTTAAAATCCAATAGATTCTGGGTAATTGGCACAAGTGGCGATGAACCAAGCACTTGCCAAGAACTTTAGGAAAGGATGCTCACTGATGCACCTTCATCTATAATAGTGCCAGATACAATCATATTACAAACTTGTACTATGATCTGGAAAGGCACATAAGAAGGAAGACAGAATCCAGCCAATAGATTCCAATCAAAGGAAGTGACTAGACTACTTGGAGGGGGTATTGTAGAAACAAGAGAATTAACCCCTTGAGTTACGAGAGCATGAGGATTTTCCTCCTATCTTTATGGAATAGGAGGATTGCCCCCAAGCTCATTAGAATCTGAAGAAACAAAAAGAACTTGAGTGGTATCATATTCACTCTCTTTGGGAAAGGTATGATTAGCTGAAGGTGAAAACAGGTCAACTATTACCTCGACTTGTTGATTTGGGTCGGGTATATACTCATAGGATTCACTTTTAGAGAGAGTGCGTTTGACTGACAGTTGATTTGAGTTATTCAATTCATCAACTAGTGAAGAATTTAGGGATAGTTTCCTGTTACCAGATGGAAGTCGTTGTGGTGAAGCAGGACGGTTATCCAACACTTTTTTGGCTTCATCCAAATACACAAAGGTGAATGGGGTGATTCCCATCACATAACCTACAGGGAAACTTAACTTTACCCTTCTTTCCATGAACTTTACTACCACTAGTTGATGGCATGTCACCAACATGATCTCCAAGAGTTGATGACACATGATGATGTGAACGACAAGACCATTCTTCTAAGATTTGAGGAATATCATGACAATTTTGAAGAAGATGGTTTCTTGTACAAATTTTGCATGGATATCAATCGTTGTGAGGCTTGACGGATGATTTCTCATCAGACGTTGCATTCAAAGCAAAGGTTGCTTGGTTTCCGGTCTGCTGAACTTGCTTCTTCTTCTTCTTCTTCTTCTTCTTCCCTTTCTTCTTCTTCTTAGCCACCTAGTTACTAGTACCAATACTTTCACCGAGCGAAGAGGAAGAAGGGGAGGAAGAAACAACCAAGGAAGAAGGCAAAGGGTCAACTTTAGGATCAACTAGAGGTTGATTTTGTCCAGTTGGAGGTGTACTCGATTACGAAGAAATCACAACATTTTGAACCAAGGAGGCTGAAAACAACCATACTAGCAAGCCAATGGTAAATCCTGGAAGGGACATGTAGCCATATAAGGAGCACCAATACTTATGAAAGAAGGAAAAGGACTAGGATTCCCATCAAAAGGAATTCCTTGATTAGTGGACTCCAGATTTGTCACCATATATCTCAACCTAAGATCAACTAAGGAGTGAATGTGGAGGATGTTATCTTCAATCAATTAATTTAATTTTAATCAAAGTAACAAAACAAAACAAAAGAGGGATGTTCTAGGCAAAAGGATTACCAGGTAACTTTGAACTACAGAATACCTCTGGCGAACCAAGATGTACTGGCAGGCAATCTTCCCGAATGTTGTGTTCGGTGTATCACAGTGTACAAGGTGGCCAACTCGATTACCTAAGGATGGATAGCAACCTAGTTTTGTCCTCCCATATATACCTGAAAGTATGTGGAGGCCCAATCCGTATAAGTGCTATCTAATGCAAAACCGCACAGTGAGAGAATTCCCATATACTTTACGTACTATAACACCGCCCTATATACCTAAAGGTACGTGGACGAGCTACGATATACTCACGTACATGGAATGAGGTATCACACTCGGGATGTATTGCAGACAATTTAGTGACAGCTGCTTTGTTTTATGACGCTGGAACACGTCTCTAGCCTAGACCTCTAAATGTTTTTCGTTAGCTAACAATGCTCCATTAGGTAAATTCAGATAAATTTTAAGTTGATCTTCTTTAGAATTTTCCTTTCAAGGTTCACCACATGATGTATTTTTTCAATTCCTAAAATGCAACTAATATGATAAGCATTCTTTCCATTCAATTTAATAACGAAAATTCTTATCTAGTAGGGATAGACCAATCAGATCTTTGACAAAAAGCAAAGAACATATCTAATGCAATTTCCCTAGCTATTCCTATCAAGCATTCACAAACTTTAATATGCACAATGCATGTATTTCTTTTCTATTTCCCTTAATGTGAATGAACAAAAAGGAAAACTAATGTATAGTCGATCAATAAAATCTTTTCATAACAAATGACGATTTTGTGACAATTTATTTTCAAGGAAAGGAAGACTTTACGACACTTTCATTTTCAAAGAAATGAGGAATTATGACACTTTCAACGAAAAGACTAATCATATGCACACATCAATCAATCAATCTTTCATGAATGAAGACTTTACAGCAATTCAATTTTTGAAGGAAAAGACGATTTTATGACACTTTCTTTTGACAAAGATCAATTGACCAAAACACTAACTTTTGACTATAGATTGAAAATGAAAATGTAAATACATAAGAAACATTTATCAATCCTAGTCTAAGTAGGGCTGGCTAGGGATATGAAAACCTATTTTCTAAGACATGACATCCATTTACAATTAGCAAACAAGCAATCAGAAGAGTTTTGGAAAAAAATTTAATTCCAAGGGTGGGAATCTGACCCTACGAAGATCAGTGCAGGCCAAAGAGGGAGTAACTGCGCTGCAGTGCATTGTATTTAACTGGAGGGTGCATTTCAGTGCACTGTCTCTAAGGCTAGTCTGTCTTGATTCCTATGAGGCCACTCAAGGGTCATATAACCTCAAATTTTGACCAAAATTCAATGCAAAAGGTTGAATCGCAACAAGTAAAGTACGTCAAGGTGTCTAAGGAGGTGGATTAGCTACTAGGAAAGATGACTCACTCCCCAGCGGAATCGCCAATTTGTTTTGTGAAGTTTTAGTGTCTACGGATAAACACTTAAACACCTAGACTAGTAGCTAAGTCTAGAACATAAATGCAAAGAATTCTCTACCTTTTCTATAACCAATAGATTAAATAAGTCATTAAAGAAGCATGTCTGTAGCTTTCGCTTACTCCTTATCTCCCTTGACCAATTATGTCGCTCCTTTCCGTACTTAATCCGCTTGAAAAGTACCTGCACACAGATTAAAGACAAAAATCGATCAAAGCATATGATAATGATCTAATGATTAAACATAGAATGGAATCAAGTTCATAATACACATATGAAAGCATCAATGAACAATACAAACATATGGAAAAATCTTTGAACACTTTATTAGTAAAAGGAAGAGTTACAATCCAATTTGTTTGATTCAATATCACTCCTCCAGTTCAATCCCATCCTCTCCTCATAACAAGCAAGACATTTTGACATCATTACAATACTTGAAACCAACTCAAGTCTCATACTAACAGCATCTCCCTATAATTCAATGATTTCTAGCCCCTGATCACTTAGATGAGTGGCCTTTTTATAGGTGAATGAAGGAAGTTATGCCATAAATGGTGATAATGAATGCCCTCCCAAACTTATAATTTATTTCCATGGAGGAAGGGATAAAGGGATTGATGTTCTTTAACTCCCTCCCTCATCCAATTTCGAGCCCAAAGGATTGGATAGCCTTAGGAAACTTCTAAAGGAATCCTGTGGATAAGAATATTCCAAACCCCAATGCAGATTTCACTCAAATTCACCCAGTGCACCCTGGTAGTGTACTAGGCTGCACTGCAGTGCACCCTGGTAGTGTACTGGGTTGCACTGCATCGCACCCTCGTAGTGTATATACCTGTGTTGATCCTCTTATAGACAATTTTTCTATGCTTTCAGTCATAGAACTTCTTGGGAAGCTAGGAATTTTGATGGTTGACTTCTTTAGGGCATGTAACAACTGAATTAAGGTTTTATGGGCCCTAGAGCATTGATCTATAAGATGGGATTGATGTGCCCAAATGGATCTATAACATGGGGGCAAACTTGTCTTCAAGGAACCTGAAAGGAAAGGTCCTCTTCTTTTCATTTTTGTACCTAGATTTGATGTATTGCTCATAGTAGTGCGCATCCAAATCTTGTGCCTTATACCATTTTTCTGCCACATTTCGAATCCTTGTGGCATCAACAATGATGGAGGATTAAAATGTAAATGTCATCCCAGCAAGAGTTACATTGTTATCACAGAGATTGGCTACAAAAATATTGGTTATCTCAGGATTATGTTGAACTCTTTCCACCTGCTCACAAAACTCATAACACCCTAGATGCTTGAAACAAGAGGTAGTCATATGAGAAGCTTGTAACTCTCTAATGTTTGATGGTTCCTCTCTGATGATTCTACCTCCCTTATGTGGTTTTCTCTGATGTTGAGGTTCATCTCTCATGCTTTCACTACCACTATTTTCCTCCTCCTCATAATCTATGTCCTCTTTGTCCATGTTTTTTGAATTTTGAAGCTTTGTAACCCTAGAGAAGGTAATCAAGGAGTGAGTTTTAGTGAATAGGGATAGGTGAAGGGGAGATGAGATTATGCAGTGTAGGATGGAATATATATGATATGAGAGTGAGAAGGAGGGTATTTTTTCTTTGGTAGGGACTGTTTAGTAAATAGGGTGTTAGGATTTTGTTTTGGGGATTAGGGTATAAAGGATAGGTGGAGGGATTTGTTTGTAGGGTATAAAGGATAGGTGTAGGGATTTGTATGAGGGAATTAGGATAGGTGGAGGGATTTATAGGAAATCTAGGGTTTGAAATTTGAAATAGAAAACTAACTTAAAAATGATGAACTTAATGTCGGGAGGATAGCTCAAGGATTGAACTTACTTGTTTAGAAGTCCTAGATGGCAAAAAACAAGATTTGGATGGTTGAGATGATGTTTTGGTGCTTGTTGGTCCTATGCGCAGCGCCCTCTACAGGTACGCAATGCTTCGCTCTATGCACAGCGCCGTGAAAAATTGCACTAGAAAAATTACCCTATGTACAATGCTCCATCCCTATGTGCAGCGCTCCAGCCTCGATGCGCAGTACTTCGTCTCTTATGCGTAGCGCCTCCTGCTCTATGCACAATGCCTCATTTTTATCTTAGCCACCAATTGGCCTCAATTCCCCTCTCTCCTTCAATTCTCTTCTTTCTCTTTGTCAAATGAAAGTGATGAATTTGGAAAAGAAATTTGACATCTTATATAGAGGTTGATTTTGATTTTTCTTTAGAAAACCCCACTTTCTAATGTTTTGGAACTTTTTCTTTGTCTTTAAATCTCTGTTTAATGCTTTTCCTTCTTTGTCTCTTTTTTGGTGGATGGATGCTCTGATTGACTTGATTTCTTTAATGGTTTCATTTTCTTGTATCAAGGAGAAATGATTGAGGTAGCTGGGAACACTTATTACATGAAATTACTTAACCTACATCAAGAAATATAAATCAACTAAAATACTCTGTTTTCATCTCAAAAACATGTTTTTTGAGATGAAAATTACATTAGTGAAATAAGATCTTTGTACAATAATCATGACTTATTAGCAATCACTCTTTATTTATTGGTCATCCTTCTACCTTTGTTGCCCTTTATTTACACTTGAAACCATTCTTTTGACCTTGGAAATGAACCCTAAGACCTAATGGAAAGACAACTACCTTGACACTAAAAATGACATATTTGAAACCACAACTGAATACAACATGGAGATGGTTCAGCAAATATACCTTATGAGGGAAAATTTGATTTTTTGAAAAGGAGACAACCATCAGAGGATCATTTTGACATGACCTAATGGAATGATCCAAAAATTCAGTATGAATCACCTAAAATGAAAATGCAAAGAGTAGATTTGATCCCTGATGGAAGTATGCAGATATTGACGCTAACAAGGGGTTAATGTATGTTTAGGGGGGTAATTTGGACCTATAGTATTTAAAGGTTAATCATGGATTTTTATGGAGCATTATTAGTAAGTTTTATAGTATATTATGAAAAATATGACATTAAGGATAATATGACATTATAATGATGAATGAAAAATAATATCAATATGTTTTTTATTATGGTCGTGACTATATATCTCAGAAAGTGTCTCACTTCCTACATGTCAAGAAAAGTAATATATTTCTTAGATTTTTCAACATATTCTTAAATATATTGATGAATTTCACAAGCATCATCATTGATTTGTCGTTTCTTCTTGGTTTCACCAAATTAGTTGTCTATCTTTATCTTTGTTGTCTTTGTTTTCCTAATATATGATATTTGTAAAATGTTGTTATATCGACGTTTCAACATTTTCTATATGTACTAATATTAATTTATTGATTGTAATTGTATAGTATCAGCCCCCTATGGCATTGCTCGACGAGCAAGAGGCAGTTTTAGTACAAGTGCATGTTCAAGAACATGGACGGATTAATATTGAGGATCAAGCTAATGATCCTATGGAAGAAGATAATGATGTTGATAACATAGTTGAAGAAGATGGGAAAAATAGATTGATCCAAGAGGCATTTAATAATGTTGGAATGGATGATGATGACAACCAATATGATGACCATTTTTTTTATTTACTTGAACTTGAGATGGAAACTAAACCTCTTTATGAAGGCTCAAGAACATTTCTTCTTTATGTTGTATTGTTATTGGTCAACTTAAAGGTGGTGAATGATTTTTCAAACACATGTGTGACATAGCTCCTAAGGTATGTAATATATTTTGTGACATCTAGTACTATATACATGATAAAGCAATTATGTTTTCCATTATTTTTAATGTTAGTACACTCATCTACATCGCTTCATTAATTTGTAACATTTGGATGCAATATGTATGATTAATATTGTTTAGTACATTAACCAATACTATTTTTTTATGTTGTAGATGATTAGGTGAATTTTTGTTACCACCGTCAAATGTTTCACCTCGTACATACCAAGATTTGCATGCCATAATAATGAAACTATTTATTATAGAGAACATGTGTTGAACAAAAAATGCCTAAAATGTGATGAGAGTAGATATCAAACTGATAAAGTAACAAAAAAGGTTCCTCACAATATTCTTCATTATATTCCCATAATTCCACATTTGTGACAATTGTTTAGGTGCAAAGGCGTAACAAAACTTATGTATTACCATGCAAGGAATAGAAGTGAAGATGGTGTTCTTCTAATGCCTACAGATGGATCTTCATTTAGAATTATAGAGGAAACGTGGCCAGAGTTTAAAAGAGAACCTTGTAATATTAGGCTTTCATTAGAAGCTAACGGTGTCAATCCATTTTGAGAGGTAAAATCTACTAGGCTTGGTGTGGCCCATTTTTATTATCAAAAATAACACTTCTCCGTGGAAGTCAATAAATTGGGAGCACTTAATGCTGACAAAAATTTTTCCAAGTACTAATTTGTTTAGAATAAATTCGGCTAGCACAATAACATTTCATTTATCTTGTTTGTTTCATAATTATGTCCTATATTTTTTTTGTTAATTTACTCATACATGTTCAATTATGCCTTATAATTATGTCTTATAAATTTGTTTATTTACTCATATGTGTAGTAATTAGGTAAGTACCAGGTCAAAGATATGAATGTAAATATCTAGCCTCCTATCGATGAGTTAGTGGAGTTATGGAATAGTGTCACTATATATGATATCTCTAGAAAAGTAGTTTCACAAAGGGAATTTGAATTCCATGCAATGCTTGTATGGACAATTCACGATGCCCCATGGCTACCACATTTGTGTGGTATGTTATAAAGTTACCCTACACTTTAATATTGTTTAATTTTATGAAGATCATTTCAAGTATAGCTTTTAAAGAGTTCGACCTTCATTGTACATACTTCAAATAATTGATATATAAATTATTCCATTTCTTACAAGTCTTCAAACAAAAGAGTAAATTTGTTTGTCCAGTTTTTAGTCCTAAGATGAAATCTCGTCATTCAAGAAGCTTAGGAAAGGAGGTGTTTGATGAGTATAGAAACTTCTTTTCTAAGAGCCATAGGTACCAAAGTACTAAAAAACATATTTTCAATGGGAAAGAAGCGACTAGATTAAGACCACGGAGAATGACACCTCATGCATGGAAGTTGCAATATAATAAAGTCTCTCAAGGTATGGATCGAATTATCTATGTATCAATATACATGATATGTTTGGATTATTTTATCTTTTTATGGAATTTTCTTCATGTACAAATTGATAGGTTATATTGTTGTTATAATATCTTTAACTAAGATTCACATTGTAGGTTGTGAAGGAATTAATAACAAAGCACTTCCACGAGGAATGAAAATTTATCCCAAAAAATTCAATAGACTCCCCTACTATGAGAACCTAGAAATTGTTCATTTTTTTTATACAATGCATGTCATTGGGAATAATGTAACAGAGACCTTATGGCGAATCTTAAATGGAATGATAGATAAAGAAAAAATTATCAACATTTGTAATGGCATTATGGAGGCTGACCATGCATTGAAAAGTTTGATTCATTCAAATACCGATGGAGATGGCCAAAATATAACCACCCTTCCATGGGAATTGGCAGAGCAGCAAAGCGAGCATGTTAACAAGGTTACTAAAAAAATTAAATTTCCAACTGGATTTTCTTCAAACATAAAGAATATCCTAACAAAGAAAGGTGAATTAGGTGGGGTAAAAACTCATGATTTCCATACATTCATTAAGGTAATTATTTTGGTGTATATATATTTTATACGTTGGTGAAACATCTTTTTTAATTATTGTTTTTTCCTACTAATTTGGGAAAAAATAATGATTGATCATTATTTTTGTTACAGTATGTTATACCCGTATCTCTCCCCAAAAAATTTAACAACAATGTCAAATAAGTTATATATGATCCTGGAAAATACATGAGGTAAATGGTGATTTATGTGCAAAGTGTAATTTGTTCAATAAGTTGTTGTGTCGCGTATTTTTCACTGCATGCATTTTTCTTGTCATCATGTACTATATTATTTTTTTTTGTTGAAAAGTACGAGGTATATATTTATATGTTTTCAAATGATTTGTTCTCTTTTGTTCACCTTAAATTTTTATTTTCCTAGTTTTTATGTTTGAATTTTATTGTGTTTCTTTCAAATAAATTATATTAGATAGATTGTGTATCGAGGAATTGAAATTGATGTGAAGGGGGCGGAGGGGCATCATGGGTTGGGCACGCCAAGGTGCCCACCTGGTAAGGGCGCTTGTGTGATGAGTTGGTGGGTTAGCCCAACTTGGAAAGGGGCACCCGCACAAAAGAAGTAATGTCGGCCCATGACTACCCATGAACAGAGTTCCCACAAGGGGGTCTCAAAATGATTAGAAATTTGACTAAATTCATGTTTATATGTTAAAAGTCAGTTTATAATTGATTGGCTATGTAGCATGGACGTACTAAAAAATGATAATATTAATTTTGTTGTCATTGATGAGCTAATGATTTGTGTTCATTGATTTACACAGCAAGGTGAACACATGTGCCCGCATGAAGGAGGGGAACCCAGGCACCCATGGGGGCGTCGCGTGTTGGGAAAGCCAAGGCGCCCATGGTATGACCATGCGATGATCTGGTGGGTCAGACTGACTTGGAAAGGGGTGCCCACACAAAAGAAGTAATGTCGACCCATGATTGCCCATGACTTGAGAATGGGGGCAATGTTGAAATTTTCTCAGAGTGTGCTCGTATGCACTGAAATTTTACATGGTTATGGTAGATGCATGAATTGAAGATATGGAATGGTTTTGAGACTCAAATACGACTAACAAAAATAATTTTATAATCCAACGAAAAATTTATAACATATATAAATTTCAAGGAGATGAAATTATTCATAAGATTATTTTCTTTAATGCTCCAACGCACTTTGCAATTTTCTTTACTTTGTGTATGCTATATCCATCACAACCCAATTTTTCTCACATCTGAACCAATGATTTTTAATATCTTCATCACCCTCATAGAGGGGTAGATGGTGGTGCAACATTTCTTTAAGGAGGAGGGTTTTTTTACTATATTGTAGTAGGTGGAGCTAGTCATAGGATAGTCAATGGTTTCTTAGTGTTTAATTGATCAAATTTGGTTGATTTTACTAGAAGGTTTATCTCATCGATCTAACAATTTTGATCTTTATAGTATGTAAAATTTCTTGTTTGTGGTTGAATCACTTGAAATTTTTTTAAAAAATTGAGATATCCTCCTCAAATGGTAAATCATATAAGGGGTACAATTCTAATATCTTTTATGTGGAGTAGTATGTTATTATCTCCTTCAATAGTTAACCAATTTCATTTTTTCTGGGGTATTCCTACAAGGAAAAACATATCTCTCACATTTACATGGTTGTCTAGTCGATACCACTATGAATATCATCAAGAACATACTTGTAAATTTTCCCAAAACAATTCTTGAACACGAGGAATTATTGAACATAGATTACTTGTTACATAAGGATTTGGATGATTACATTATATTGTATGTCCTAACTCTCAACCTCTATGCATTCAACATTCTCTACCAACCAAAGGGTGAAAAGGCCCACCTATACCAACTTTATATCTTCATTCAACTCAGGGACTTTCAATGATTCTTCCCATGTGACATCTATATAATCATCAAACCGATTTAGCAATCCAGTGACTTACCACTGTTGAGGATTTTTTCTTTCGGATAGATGTTGGTTTGCAACATCATGCATCACTATGTTTTTCTTTTAGCTTTTTTCCTTTCAAACTTTTTTTAATATTAATCGGTGTCTTGTATGATTGCATTCTTTTGAGCATCCTTTTCTTTTTTCGTTCATCTAGTGCATACTCTCACTCTCTTGTAGTTGACTTCCTCATTTTCCTCATCACAATGACTCTTCAATCTGTATCAACTAAGGTTACTCCATTTATGAATTCTCACAAATTTTCACCCCCCACCACAAAGCCAAAATTACTTTTACTAGTTGAGAAAGATATCACAATTAGCCGTTCATTTCTAAAATATTCCTAAGCTTCTTGAGCAATTTTTCAACTAGGATTCAAAAAATATTCCCACCTAGATTGTCATTTTTTCTATTAGGTTATAGTAAGTCTTGTTAGTGGAGATTGGGGTTCAAAAATGTTCCAAATGCCTTGGCCAATCAAGAATTTTTGAATTAAAGTAGTTACTATGTAGAGGAACTAGTCATACATTTTTTCATAAAATATTCTTTCCACATCATCGGGGGATGCCTTTCTTCTATTGCTTGCTCCTCACAAGAGTCATCTACGATTTTTTTGACCCACTCATCGAAGTTGTTTGACTACTATTAATCAATTTAGAAATAATTCATTAATCTTAATTAAGATTAATTATGTGCACTACATTCTATAAATTTCTTAATTTATTTAAGGATGGATATGAGGAATTTTTCATGTGTTTTTGTGAAACATTGTGCTCTTACCTATGCAAGTGTGACATAATTTCATCTAGGATCATTTTTTAAATAATTTTAGAATTAAATTTATAACCACTCTCATGACATTGGAATCTTCATTGCCTTCCTCCCTTAAACCTTTTTCAATCTAGTGGGAAACTAGGTGGATGAAGCAAGGATAACCCTTGAATAATGAATTATTTTTGGATTGGTTGCATGCTTCCTTTGAGTCCCATATCTACATGGGTACATTCATACTTGCTAAATAATCATGCACTAGCATGTCGCTTTTACTATGTGGTCATGTTGGCTTACCGGTCACGCAACTCCCCTGGCTTAGTACTCAATATGAGAAAGCATCAAATCAATCTATATTCCATCCATCAGTTAAGTGAAAATGGACAACCCTACTTTTGGGTATTGCACCACTCATAGGAAATAAATAATAATATATAATATTATATAGTATGTAATATATTTTATATATAATATTATATATAATTTAATATATATTATATTAAATATATTATTATGTATTATATAATATATAATATATAATATATAATAGAATTATATATCTTATATATAATACGATAATGGTATAATCAAAATGTTGAGGGAATAATAAGTTAGAGAAGGCACCATAACCAAGTTCTCATAGGTTCAGTGCAGCAGCACGAATGCCATAATCAAGTTCTCAAAGAGGGAATTCCACAAGGCAACAAAGGGCATTCAAGGAGGCCACAAGGGCATTTGAGCTAAGGGCACGAGGGCATTCCACGGGGTAGAAGGAGGGCATTCGAGGAGGCCACAAAGGAATTTCAGCTAAGGACATGAGGGAATTCCACAAGGTGGCAGGAGGGCATTTAGGGAGGTCCCGAGGGCATTTTAGTTAAGGGCACAAAGGCATTCCACAGGGTGGTAGGAGGGCATGCAAGGAGGCCACGAGGGAATTTCAGCTAAGGGTATGAGGGAATTTGAGCAAGTAATCATTATGCAATATGTCAGTAAGAGGATCCTATGTTTGCCAATATTTTTAAGAACTAGCTCACAAACCTTATTTTGGATTCTACTGTGCTTTTAAGTTTTTTACATTCTTCCCGAAGGTGCCCAGTTTCATGAATTTTTGTATTCCCCTTCCAGAACTCTTGTATCCCATAGCTCCAAACGAATCTCAAGAAAGAGTACCCAGATATATTACAAATACATTCGCTCCTTCCTCTGTAAGCTTGAACCCATCTCTTCCCAATCCTTTACTGGCCTCGAAGTCGCGCACCTATTTCCACCCAGGGCATTTATTCATGGGTCGAGCACTCAACCACTTAATAGTGTTGGTTTATGTGCTAGACCTATTGATTGGAAGAGGGTTCTCAAATGTGAGGGTTGATTGGCCCAAATTTACCGTTATGGCTCTCCTAGCCTCACCAATGGGTTAGTGGGTGGGTAGATAACAATTTGGTTAGGTTAATATATGTTTCAATGTGTTATATATATGTCGGTTTATATATGTTGCAAGGTATTATATATGTGTTGGTGGGTGCTGAACAGTAGGGACTTGGAGACCAATATGTTCTTAAGATCCCAAGTATGTGTTGTTGTTCCACATGTGTCGAGGTATTTCCAAATATCTTATGTTTGATAGTAGTCATGGTCTACTCAATCTCACTTTATTCGCTAAGATACAGTATTTCCATAATATGTAACATATATGAGACTGGTCTCTTTGTTTTACCTTATATGACTCATTCATACACTGAACCCATGTAATAACAACTCGAATCAATCATATTGGTTTTAAATTAGCTTATAACATGCATTGATCATACTTAACTAGCATGATATACATTGATGAGGTCGTAGGTATAAGTCTCTAGTGTTACCTAAGCCTTGATTCCAATCACTTGATGCTTGAAATCTTAGTGCCATAATTAGCTCTGTGATGTAACTTTTTCTTCCATATGTCTCTACTTGTTGCTACTTCTTATGTCTAGTCATTTAACTAATTGGCCAAAAACCTACTAACATACCATTCTGCAAGTTTATGATAAAAGTTCCCTCTCTTTAAAGTTTGCATACAGTGTTGGCATTGATTATTTATACAGTTCGTATGGTATGTCTTCTCTAAGAATTATGGCTTTTATACCAAGTACATATGACCTCAATATAAAGTTTGTTTTGGCTCTGTGATGGAAGTTTGCATACAGTCTTGACATCAATTATTTATACAATTTTTATGGTATGTCTTCTTTGAGATTTATGCCTACTATACCAAATACATATGACCTCAATATAAAGTTTGGTTTGGCTCTGTGATGGAAGTTTGCATACATTTTTGGCATCGATTATTTATGCAGTTACATATGGCCTTAATATAGATTTTGTTTTGGCTATGTGATTGAATATTGCATACAGTTTTTCCATCAATTATTTATATAGTTCGTATGGTATGTCTTCTTTGAGAATTATGGCTTCTATACCAAATACATATGACCTCAATATAAAGTTTGTTTTGGCTCTATGATGGAAGTTTGCATACAAACTTGGCATCGATTATTTATACATTTTGTATGGTGTGTCTTCTCTGATAATTATGGCTTCTATACCAAATGCATATGACCTCAATATAAATTTTTTTTTACCTTTGTGATGGAAGTTTGCATACAGTCTTGGCATCGATTATTTATATAGTTTGTATGGTATGTCTTCTACAAGAAGTATGGCTTTTATACCAAATAAATATGACCTCAATATAAAGTTTGTTTTGGATTTGTGATGGAAGTTTGCATACGATCTTGGCATTGATTATTTATAAAGTTTGTATGATATGTCTTCTCTGATAATTTTGGCTTCTATACCAAGTATATATGACCTCATATAAATTTTGTTTGGCATGGCATTGACTTACAATATGGAAGTATTTAATTTATGATTTAGTTAATGGCATCAAAACCTTGTATTTTCTTAATATCACATTCTTTCTAATATATAAATATATATATTGAGATCTTGTTATCATCAACCCTAAAGTGAAACCCTAAGGAGGCTTGTAATCTTAATTCAACCATTCAAATGACAGAGATCTCCTTGACAAGTCTCTTCTATGACTCATATGAAATGATGGCAGCTCTAAAGGACATATGAACATTGACCCTAAGAAACCATATATCCCTAATCTTAGGGTTGGTAACTAATGATAGTCTTGGCATATTATAGTGATCATCAAGAGAGTGAGAAAGACGTTTATGTCATTGTCATCGTGACAATGACATAGACAATCAATCATATGCATGCAATATGGTATTTAATGTAGTAATCCATATGTACATCATTGAATTGACACACCTATGTCTCTACATGATGATAATAGCAATGCACTTATCCTTATGACAGTGAGCTCGTTGCAACAGGGATATTGATGTATCAATTTGACACCAATTCCTATATAATACATGAAAATCAAGATTAGTAGTTTATTTATTGATGGAAATATGTGCAATACAAGATGATTGTGCAACAATGTCTATTAATGTAAATAAACTATAAATCACCAATTTTATTCCTTATATATTTCTTCATTTGTGGCACAATTTTCCCCTTCCTTGTGCTCAAGTAATCAATCAACCTATGTTCACTCACAAGCCCTAGCTTTCCCCTTCATGGTGTGTGAGTGGTCTCACTCACCATGGCATGAGTCTCTATATCGAGACTAATCTTGATGCTTCATGGCATGGTGTATCAATTTGTCTCATGCTTTATCCCAATAATCATTGAATGTCATAATATTTCTCTAAGGTTTTATTGAAATTTTGGAAATTTATAAGACTTGTAGCCTTCTGTTATTTGCACAGCTCTCTAGCTTCAAGTGGTACACTAAGTCTAGGTTAATTAGTATAGGTTTAATGAAGGTAGTTTATTGTCCTCAATCCATATTCAAAATAGATTGTAAATATTCTTTCATAGGTAAGGGCCCTTGTAGGTTATTCATATTCTTTATTTTCTTAGTTTTATCAATATTAGAAGTCTCATGCTCATAACACACACGTCATTAAGATCTATGCATCGAACATAACTCTCATTCAAATATCATTTTTATCATTACATGTTTTATTCATGAGTTAGAATACCACATTCCACTTTTTAATGATGTTTTCATTCATGACTCATTGATATGCATACTAATTTATTCCACATTCTATGATTAATTCCATATTAATAATGAATGTGTAAACACTATCCATTCTATATGACTAGTGCCACGACGGGTGCGATACCATGTAATGGAACATTCTAGGCTAATATACATTCAATCTTCCTTTAAACATCAATTTATCATTCAATTGCTCATTTTCTTTTGCATCTTCTCATTTCATGTGGAGGAAACATCTCTTATTTGGTTGTTCTTCATGTGAATGCTCCTGCTTGGAGGCACCGTTCACTACTCAATATGTTTTTTTAATGTTTGTTTCATTCAAAATGCTCTCAAGTCCAACTTGTAAATTATTCTCAGGTCCAATTTACAACTTCTCTGGAGGCACCATGATCTATCTCTTATTTTCTATCTTACTTGGCTTGCTAGACATAGCATGTTGTTTGCATTTCATGAATATTGTTATTGAGCAATTGTAATCTCTATAAATTACAATGGATTTTGCATATAATTCTTTCATATACAACGTTCATAGTAGAGTGTATCTATGATGTTCACGGTCAACCATGTCATAAGCAAGTGCTTGAAGCTCCATTCGGTAGCGATTCTAATTTCTATAGTCATTGTCTGTAGCATTTTTTGTAGACTATAAAGTTTTGAGCTTTGACATTTCTACTATTATTACTTCTTTGATGAAAAGAATCCCTACATCTTTGTTGCAATCTTTCCTAGTCATTTTTCTAGTTGAGATCTCTTATGCAATGTTTTAGAGGAAAACATGTTGCTAGGCTAGAAGAGTGAATAGATTAACATGTTGTTGTTGGCTTTGGCCGACCATGTGATTGATGTCTCATTATCTTTGTATTTTTTGTTTACTGTATAAGTTCTATAAGCGGTAGTCCTGATCCAAGTGGATATTGGAGGCCACCCGCTAATTCGACTTGGATCCCCTCTAGTGCTTCATGCAGTTTTTTTCAGTTTCCTTAATTATAGCACAATTTACTATTTTTAGCGGTTTTTCGGGTCCTAAACTTCCGAAGCCGTTTTGAGGCCCTAAACGACCTTTTTTGGGAAATCTACCGCCAACCATTTTTCGTGACTAAAAATTGTCTTTTCCGTCGTAGTCCTCGGACAGATCTTTCCAACGAGCTATCATGCGCGTCAAACGGAGATAAGACGACCAATTCGCGACCCCGGGAATTTGATGTACCAACTTACCCAAAAACGGGGCCCACAATTTGGCGTTTCATCTTCCAGGGTTAGGTTTTGGAATGTGAAGGGTTTTTCCATTGTTTCTCAACAATAAATAGGCCTTCGAGCCTCATTGTAACAGAGTTCAAAGGCATGTAGCCACACATCTCTTCTCAGAGATAAGATGCCATCACCCTAGCTGGTTTATTTCCATTTCTGGTTGTAAGCATATTTCAGTATTTTCCATTAATGAAGTGAAGTATTATTTCCGCTACATCTTTGTGTATATGGTTATCTCGGCAATTTCTTGTGTTCCTGTTTAATTTTGGATCAGTGGTATCAGAGCGGTCTGCTTTTTCTCGGTTTTTTTCTTTGCATGTCCCCAACAAGTTCGGGATATAAGGAGTTAGGGCTTGAGCTGGTCGAACCTTTGCAAGGCCAGCCTTGCAAATCCCGATGGCCTCCCATGGGGGATGAGAAGAAAGACGAGGGAGCAGGAGATCCTATCAAAATATTTCTCAAAGAAGCCCTCGATCGACAACGAAACGCAATGATGGACAGCTTTGCCCAAATACTTCAGCGGCTACCCAAAAGTGATGCATCGGCTTCCAGCAGCTACTCTGGAAACGCCACGCCCTTTAAGGTACAAGTTAATTTTGAAATCCCCATATTCGAGGGTTAGATAGATGCAGATCTTGTAGATAAATGGTTAAATCTGCTAGAGGGTTATTTTTTTGTTCATGAATTTTCGAGTCGGGAAAAGATTGTTTTCGCTCTTCTCAAAGCAGCCCCCCACGTCAAAGACTGGTGGGAAAACCTACTGCGAGCAGAAGGATGAAAGTACTGGCTCACTATTTTCAGCCGCACCCACCTGGGACTCGTTCCGGAATGCCATCAAGGAGCAGTACTACCCTGTCGGGAGCTATGAGGATGAATACATAAAGTGGACCACGCGCGGCAGGGAAGGGACCAAGACGTGCCGGAGTTCACCAATCTTTTCCATACCCTTCGCACAAAGTTGGGTATCAAG
>APFE030332194.1:272465-302603 GCA_000404065.3 Pinus taeda
GTAAGGGTTCTAAGTGAAGGGTGAAGCAGGTAGGTTGGATGGAGTATGGGCAGGTAAGGAAGGATAATAGGTACTCTACAAGTGGTTTTTCAAACTAAACAAACAAACACTTATAAAACCTATGACCTAGTTACTTCACTCTAATCTGACCTAACAGCAAAAGGAAATGAATAGAAGTTTATTCGAAATGAAATAATGTGAAATGCTATGCAAACTAAGCAATCAAGACTCTGAACATGTAACCAACTTCTGTAAATAAAAATTGAACACTAATGATTGCATGGCAAAGCAAAGGCTGTGTTTTTGTTGGCAGCAAGGTCACCTTGATCCCAGCTCCTGATCCCACTAAGGGAGAGGTGAAATCATAGGTGCTTGATGGCCTTTTTCTGAAGATCTTCCCTGTTAATAACCTATCAACTCAATCTGAACATAAAAATCCTTTTTAATCATCAAAAGCAATCTAAATAACAAAGCAAGATTTAAATCTAAATAGCAGATTTTATTCTACGAATGCAGCAAAAACACATAAAGGTAAACAAAGGAGGTAATGGGCACTTGAGATGGGCCCAACCCCAAGAGCTACAGCCTCCTAAGAGAGATTTATAGCTGGTGCAAAGTTGGATTCATCTTTATTGAGCAAGAAAAGAAGAGTTACATCAAAAACGGTCCACAAGGGAAAGCTTGAAAATGTGCTGAAATGAAAAGCTAATATACTGACTAAAATCGAACTACAAACTAGCTAACTTCTGCCTACAAAGTGATTAACTACTGGCTAACCAAAATAAGGCCCTAAGCCCTCTTATTTATACAAATTGAGGGCCCCAACAGTCCTCCTAAACTTTAGGGACTCGGCTGCCCAAAACTTGCAGTTAACAACAGTCCTACTTGACTTGCTTGGCTGCCCTTGTGATAATTTATTTGGTGGCCCTTGAACTCTAAGCTGATGGTGGAGAATTCGAGGTAAGGGCCCATAAATGAAGGGGACACCTTCCTAAAAATCCTCTCCACGAATTTGGCTACCAAGTGCTCATTTAAACCTTTGATTTTGTCTCCATATTGATCAAAAAGACTACACAAAGCACACATTAGACTTGTTGGCATAATGACTAACCCAATTCACTCTATTAGCATGAATATAATCAAAAACATGCAATAAACTAATGAGAATGGTGGATTAAGTCGAATTAGGAGGTTGAATGAGCCCATATAATTATCCATTTTTGGAGCTCATCAGTCGCCCTACCCAGTATGCTCTGGACAAACACTTCCCACTCTTCTGATACTGCATTTGGGGTTGTTCTGACCATCAATTCTGGATTCAGCGTTGCCCCTATGGAAGTCATTTGATCTCAAATCTCCTTCAATCGACCGAGGAATGGGTCAATCTATTCTCCCTTCTTCATCTGGTATGATCGTAGTTGATTTTCTAGTAGCATCTTCCTCTGCACGAAAGTATGCTAAAACAACTTGGTCAGGACCTCCCACATCTCCTGTGTTGTGTTCGTCTCGGAAATATGTGGTACTATATGATCCTTGACCCTGTCAAGGATGATACTTTTAGCCCTCACCATTGCATCCTCGTACCTGTCGTTATCAGTCAAGTCAACTGGGATAGCTATCATCCTCAAGGCGAAGTGCTTGAAACGATTCCTTTCTAGTATGGATAAGATTTTGGCCTTCCAAACTACAAAGTTTGAGGCTCCATCCAGTCTGTCTTGGTCTCTTACTCCATGTAGTGCCATTTTTCTGCTCCTCTACTTCCCTCCTGGAAGTTTTTGATATGACTCCTCTGAGCCTCAATTTCCCTCCTGGAAACCCCTCTACCAATGTCGAGATGTCCCTCTCCAATCGTCTGTGCAACTACAACACTGATTTGGATTCCTTGGTTAGAAATCAACCTCGGAAACAACTCCCTCTACCTTGGCCTTGCCTTGTTAGGTATTGTTCTAACTACAGTACCCCACCAGCTCCACTCTGCAACCTACCCACGGCCTCCTACACCCCAACAAATTGAAGGTTAGAGCTCCTAGGCTCTGCGCAATCCCGGCACTGGCAAATCAACCTTCTCTGCCACCTGCATCAGGCCCCCTAGCCTCTGTCTGAGCCTATCCTTGCCTCCCTCAGCTTCTACGTTGTCACTTCCTGGCTCAATCTTGATGACGTAGGCATTGTGTCACCCCTTCCTTGCTACTACTCTGCTAGGAACAACTTCTATCACTCCAGACAGTTGTTTTTTGTTTTTGTTGCTTTTTTCAACTGATGTCCTCAGTTCTCCTATGATCTGCAACCACACTCTGATACCATGTTGGAATTTCTAAGCCTGACATGTTAGAAACCCTTCATTTACTTTACCAATTTATTCCTACCTACTTGTTCTATTAATTAACAAGTTATTTACCATGTAAATACTGGAAATAAATACAAATGAATGCTCAAGGCATTGCATATCATTAACTGAAGGAAATAGAAACAAGCACACAAGTGACACCGTTGTTTTTGGACTAATGTCCCTGGAAGAACCCAACGCGGAAAAACTAGTGCAGCTATCTTAGGGTTTGATTTATTAAGCAGTTTCAGAATACAATCTGGGTGCTAAATCCAACTCACCCAATAAACCCTGGATAAACACTACGACAGCTCCACAGCTCCAATCTGCCCCACGAAACCCTAGTGTCAGCCTCTAGGGACTATGTCAGCCTCTCTCTGGCCTAACGTTAGCCCCGCGTCACTCCATCTTGGCCTGCATTAGCCTCTAGAGGCACTGCGTCAGCCTTCTTTCCCTCTGCATTACCCACGTTGGCCCCTGTGAAGCACTGCATAGCTCCTGGTTAGCTCTGCGTGAGCCCTGGCTAGCCCTATGTGAACCCTTGGTTGCTTTTGTGTCCCTCTCTCCAACTATTGCGTTGATCCTCCCGGTGCTATCTCTGCCTCTCTGCTTCTGTATTCACTGCCCCTCAGATGCAATTCTAATCACTCTCTCAACTTTCTTAGCAAACCCAACCCCATAAAATCGAAATCTTGATCTCTTAGTGTGTTCTCCAAGTGACCCTCAAGCCTCCTCATATACTTTTCTCGTCGAAAAATCAACGGCCGAGATTAAGTCTGTAATCAACGTCTAAGATTAGATCTAGCTTGATCCATGACTTTTGGATCATTCTAACACAATTTTATATTAATTCACATTAATATTTAATTTCCTTAAGTTTAGACTTAGGGATTCCATTAAAAATATTAATTATTTTAATATCTCCCAAACTATTTAGAATCTGCCCAACCCCTTTCTGGGTATTGAAGATCTCATGTGCCTTAGCCTCTCCACCAATTTTCCTGGCTAGAGCACATCTGATGTTACCCCAAATCAACACAGTCTCTAGCCCATACATAATGGAGCTAATGAACTCAACCCCAGAACTAAATATAAATGATATTGAAGTGGGTGTGAGTTGCGCCTCTTTCGAAAGACAAGCCATTATCTGTCGATTTAATTATTTTTAGCCAAAACCTGAGGAACTTTTTCATTGGATTTTGAGCAACTGGTCCCTCGATTATGAAATACACCTTTGCTCAAAAGGATTTTTTATAGTAAAACTCCCTTCTCGTGTGGCCAAAGACTGTATTCTACAAGAGGGGCCATGGTCCTGGGGATCGACAAGACTTTTCATCACTCCATGGTTCCCAGCTTTCAATGCAAACACCATGGTCATCTCCAGAATGTCGGTGTGGATTCATCTGCACAATCTCCCTCTTCATTTCTAGAATGAGCACATTCTCTCTGGTATTGGGAAAGACACTGGGAAATATCTCAAAATGGATGCCCAAAGGTTGGATGAAAGGATCTACACACATGCCCGGATTTGTGTGGATGTGGACCTCAGCAATGGTTTTTCGAACCGTATTCAGCTGATCCACAAGCAGATGAACTTGAATTAGACTCTACACTATCAAAACATAGCTTTTAGATGTACAATCTGTAGACAAATAGGGAATCTTCAAAATATATGCCCGAAAGCCAAAAAAAATAGCGTCAAAACAAAGAAAAATGGGAAGCAAACAAAAGGATGGAACTTCTATCCAACCCAACAGGAAACGAAGGTAGACGATGCAGAGGATAATTTCCCACATCCTGGGAACAACCAAACATCACAAACACTAGAAAAATAGGAGTTTTCTCAAGTTCCCACAGGAACTTAGGAAAACCATGCACTAGATTCCCAAGGGGGGAAAGAACCCATGGAATCACAGAACAACTAGGTTCAATCAACAGTTATGACAGATTATGCGCCCCGGAATTGGGTAACTTATTGGGCTCATTTTGCCTAGTTGTTCTTGAACAATCCACCATTTTTCATAGTTTATGCATGTTCTTTGAGTATGTTTATGTTAGTTGAACGAATGAGGGTGGTCACTTTACCAAAAAGGCTAATGCATGGTTATTTCAGGCTTTTGGAAAAAATTTGGAACAAAGCCAAGCAATTATGAACCAGATGACAGCCAAGAATGAAGGAAAAAGGGTGACGATTCGTAGGAAGGATGTCTCTTGCATTAAATATCCCTTCCTCGAAATCTCCACCCTCAACTCGGAGCTCAGCAGGCCACCAAAACGAATCCTAAAGGCAGCCGAGCAACTTGGTGAAAAGTGACTGTTTACTGGCAGTTGGAGCAGCTGAGCCCCTTGAGTTAAGGAGGGCTATTGAGGCCCCTCGTAGGCATAAATAGGAAGGCTTTCAGCCTTCGTAGTTTACTTTTTGGACTGTTGTATTTTGCACTATAGTGTTGCTATTTTCTCAGCTCATTTTCGTAGTTGTTGTTGTATAACTTTCTTATGAACATGCCTATTTTTTAGTAATGGAAAGCAAATTTATTTGGCATTAGTTCTGAGTTTCTTTAGGAGCCTGCAGCTCTTGGGGTTGGGCCCAACCCAAGTGCCAAGGCTTCCTTTATGTATTGTTATTTGTTTTTATGTCTTTGCAAAATAATTTATGTTAAGTAGATCAACATCTTGCTGGTTACATAGGTCATGGTTGATGATTAGATAGGCTTTTTATGTTCAGATTTAGTTGATAGATTAGTAATAGGGAAGATCTCCAGAAAAATGCCATCAAGCACATCTGATCTCACCTCTCCCTCAATGGGATCGTGAGCTGGGACAAAGGTGACATTGCTGCCAACAAAAACATTGTCTTTGCGTCACCATGCAATTAGTAGTGTTGGATTCTTAGTTGCCGAACTTGATATCAGTTTTGATTACATGCTTAGGGTTATGATTGCTTAGTTGCATAGTTATTTCATCTGATTTCATTGCAATTAAACTTATGTTCCATTTCTCTGCTGTTATCTAGGTCAGAATAGACTAACATAACTAGGTCTTTGATTTTCCAAGTGTTTGGTTGTCCAGTTTGAAAAACAACTTGCAAAGCACCTGTTGTCCTTCTTTATCTGCCCATACTCCATCAACTCCACCTGCTCCATCCTCCACTTAGAACCCTTACCTCACATTTGCCTCATTCGCTTACTTTGCCATGATTCTCATCTTTTTGTGCAACATTGTTTCATCCCTCCTTGAAAAAATCTAACCATCCGCACCACTCCTCAACTCCATCCACCAAGTGCTGAACCTCACCACACCCCTATCTCACCTCCATACTCGTTCCTCCACCTTTTCCCCTCCATCAATTCTCTAAAATCCCATTTCTGAACATCCTATAGAAAATTACAGACATCCTATAGAAATTCCAGAACACGCTGTAGAACCCCTACAGACTTCCTGTAGAAGCTCACGAAAGCAGTTTCTTGAAAGCCAAACTCTGTGAAACTCGCAGGAAGGGTGCTAGGGGCCCCTTAGGCCCTCTCTGAACCTTCCCAACCTCCTGCAATCATTTTCTCTCACCAATCCACCTTTGCACAGTCAAAAACAGTGAAAGCACATGCATGATAAATCTGAACTTAATCAAAAATACAAAAAGATGTTTTCTTTAGATAGAATTAGTCTAGAAACATGTATTTTACCTTCATAGAAGTAATGGCATCTCTTTCAGTAGCTTGCACCCTCTTTTTTGCATCAGTAGGGCTAGCTAGTAAAATTAGGGTTTGCTAGGGTTTGTATTTCCTTTTAGCGTTTCAGTTTCTTTCTGCAAGTAGATTAGCTTCCCTTGAGTTAGCTTTCGTCCATCGGTTAAAAAGCTTCTTCTCAGAGCTCATAAAAGTTGGCTTAAGCCCCTAGCAGACTTGTGCCAGCTGACCAAGTGACAGCTGCGGCAAGAGCTAGTACTTGTGCATACAGCACCGTCGCTTCCAAGTTTGTTACGAACTACCGGGTTGATATAAAGTAAAGAAGGGAGTCCCAGGAGTTGCAGCATTATTTCTGCAATACTGGAGCCCACCATTCTTTTTGGCGCCGTTGCCGGGGAAGCGTCAGAGTATTTGTGATTGCTGCTTTTCTTCTATTTTCTACCACAACCTTCTGCTCAGTAGTTTATTTCATTTCCATCCTGCAATTTCATTTCCGCAAAAATAGACTAGACATTTCTTGCTTTCATAGACTAGCGTTTCTATTCTGCAAGCGTAGAGTAACATTTCCATTCTGCAAGCGTAGAGTAGCATTTCAATTCCGCAATTTCAATTTCGCAAGCATAGCCTAGCATTTCATTCCTGCAATTTCATTTCAGCAAAATAGATTAGTTCTTTCCTGCTTTCATTTCAATTCCGCATTTTCATTTTAGCAAGGTAGATTTTAGTTAGTTGCAATTCAATCTATTTTCAGTTTTGCAGGTACAAGCAGAAAAAACAAAAGCAGCCAAAATTCTTTCATTTCATGCCTCATAGGAACAGAGACAATACCGGAAAATTCCTACCCAACACCCCCACCACATCACTAAGTCACCCTTCTCTCTTCTTTGGTGGTCGTGATCCAGAAGAACCTATAGGTGAACCCCCTGAGATATACAAAGATCCTATAACAGAAGAAGAGCAAGAGAACATTCCTCTTGAGACCATGGCTGAACACAAAAACGGTATAGGAGATAACGAGAGAATAGAAGGTGCATTTCCCATCCGAGAGACCAATGGGGACATGAAAATGAAGAACATAAGTCCCTCAGCCTTACCTCACTTCCATGGATTGACCACTGAAGACCCGGATACCTTCCTGTTTGAGTTTGTTGTCCTTTGTCGAACTTATGACTATGCTGAAGACGAGCAAAAGTTGAAGCTCTTTCCTTCTACCCTCAAGGATGCAACACTACGACGGTTCATGGGGCTACCTAGAAACAGTATCACCACTTGGGCTCAGATGCAGCAAGCCTTTAACAACAAATATCGGGACTACTAGGTCAAAGGAAACAAAGGGAGAGATCTTTCAGATGACCATGGGAATGATGAGTCTTTAGAAGACTACGAGGAAAGGTTCCAGCTTAGATATAAATGGGCCAGGTGTACACTTGACCCTGAATCTTTGAAGTTGGTTCTGCTCCGAGGAGTCCCCGAAGGCCTTCTAGATACCCTTCATTTACTAGCGGGAGGGGATATCTACCAACTACCTTATGAGGACATAAAGACTGTGTTTAGAAACCATTCTAGGGCAGCCCAGAAAAGAGGTAGGGGGAATCCACTTTCAGCTAGTACCACCTTCTCCAAACATGAGTTTTCTAATCAGATGGAAGACCTCAAAAGTGAGATGAGATAGACCATTGCCATGCAACTTGATACTTTCTGAATTCAACAAAAGAAAGAGGAAGTTGAAAGGGCTTTGGCCATTTTCTATCCCAGATGTACGAGAAGCACCCTAAGAACGAGTGTCCATTGCACTCAATAGAGGTGTGCTTCGTTTGTGAGGAAGACCACCCCACAAACCAATGCCCAACCTTACCTGGATTTAAAGCCATGTACCTAGGGACCGAGGCAACCGTTGAACCTCTCTACTTCCTCAACCAAAGGAGGCCGCATGGGCCCAGACCTTACCAGCAGGGGATGTAAGGGACATCCCAAGCTTATTATAGCCCCAATCAATCTTCTCTCATACCTTCTTGGGGTCCCTCTACCCATCCTTCATGGTCCGCACCTCCTCCGTGGTCTTATCCATCTCAATACCATACTCAACCTCGTGCTCATTCATTTCCCTCTCATGTCCAGCCACAGCCTCAATGGAATGCACCTCAGTAGGGGTGGAGGCCCCAATACAACTCTCTTCCCGCCATTTTGCCTCCACCACCTACTCAACCACAACCATTACCTCTTGGTCCTCCAAGACAACCCTAGATGCCTGCCCAACCGAACCCAAACCTTAACAACAAACAGGCCCAGCAAGTATACACTGGGGAGACAACATGTCCTACTTATGTTGTGGAGATCCAGGAGATCAACCTGCGATCTGGGAAGGTCCTTCCAGATCACCCACTTCCTTCCCCAGAGGATGAGGAAGAAAAACAGAAAATTGAACCCAAATCCATTCCACCCTTTCCTAAGCGAATAACAGCAACCACGCAACCAAACCCAGAGGAGACTGAGCTTCTGGGAGAACTTAAGTAGTTGTGTGTGAAAATACCCCTTCTCCAAGCCATAAAAGATGTACCGATATACAACAAATTGATCAAGGAGAAGTGTTTTAGGCACCCAGGCAGGCGCAAGAGAGATGCCCAGACTATCAATGTCATAGGACAACTGTCCGATCTGATGTTGGGGCAAATAATCTGTCCAAAATATTTGGACCCTGGGAGTCCTGTAGCTGATGTCCACATCAATGGCACCATAATCCCCCACACCTTGATTGATCTAGGGGTTGCCATTAATGTGATGACCAGGGATACTATGCTTAAACTCAACCTTCAGAGTTCCTTGAGGAAGACCTCGATAGTACTGCAGTTAGCAGACCACTCCACCGTGACTCCCGAAGGGATTGTGGAAGATGTTCTGGTCTCTGTTGACTCTTGGGAGTACCCTGCGGACTTCTTGGTCCTTCAACCAAAAGCAAAACTCATTGGATACCCCCTCATCTTAGGTAGGCCTTGGCTAGCTACTGCAGATGCTTACATCAGTTGTCGAGCTAGAAGCATGGCCATCAAGAATGGGCCTATGTCAAAGCAGCTAGTCCTCTATCCTCCTGCCCAACCTCTACTAGACCATGACTTACCACTCTGGTTGGAAGAGGGAGATGAAGATGAGGTCTACTCTGCACCTTTGTGCACAACAGAAGCCACCAGGGGTGGCCCTCAAACCGAGGATGACTTGATTGAGAATTTGATTCAAAATCCACATCCCGGTGCACTGTCATTAGAAGAGTTGGTGGAAGATACCCAAGCCAGTGCTTTAGTGGACCTCTGTGTGACTGATCCAACCTCTCCTAGAGTTAAGAATGTGGAATTTGGCCCTGAAAGAACCTTAAAGATCAGCTCCTCCTTATCTTCCTCCAAGGAGAAGGAGTTGTGTAGCTTATTAAACAGCCATTTGGATGCTTTCGCTTGGAGCTATAAGGAGATGAAAGGAGTCCACCCGTCAGTCTGTACCCATCACATCTACATTAAAAAGGATTGTAAACCAGCGAGGCAGCCTCAGGGGAGAATGAATCCAGCCCTTAAAGACATCGTCAAAGAAGAATTGCAAAAGTTGTTGGATGCAGGATTCATCTACCTTATCTCTGACAGTGAGTGGGTCTCATCTCTAGTGCTTGTGCCCAAGAAAAATGGGAAGTGGAGAATCTGTGTAGACTACCGAGAACTTAAAAAAGCCACCAATAAGGACCATTTCCCTTTGCCTTTCATAGATCAAGTGTTGGATGGACTAGCAGGGAAGAAGTTCTTTTCTTTCCTAGATGGGTTTAGCGGGTATAACCAGATCCAAATCAGCTCGGAGGGCCAAGATAAAACCACCTTCACTTGTCCATGGGGTACCTTTGCCTACCGGGTCCTTCCCTTTGGGTTGTGCAACGCTCCTGCCACTTTCCAGAGAGAAGTATTGAGCATATTTGTTGAACTGGTTCATGATTCGATGGAAATCTATATGGATGACTTTACTCCTTATGGGTCCAACTTCCAAGAAGCATTGACTAACCTGGGAAATTTTTAGCCAAGTGTATTGAGATGAACCTGTCCCTCAGTCTCGAAAAATGTGAATTCCTGATGACTGAGGGGACTGTGCTAGGTCATACCATTTCTCAGCAAGGATTACAAGTGGATCCTAAGAAGATCGCTATCATCCAAAAGGTTCCAACTCCTCAAAAGGTCAGAGATGTTCGAAGTTTTCTAGGCTTGGCCGAGTATTATAGAAGGTTCATTAAGGATTTCAGTAAGCTAGCTTCGCCATTGTTTAACCTCTTAGGGAAAGATTTTCAGTTTAAATGGACTGATGACTGCCAAGGGGCTCTGGATGAGTTGAAAGATAAGTTGGTGTCTACCCCGATCTTGAGAGGTCCAAACTGGTCCCTACCGTTCCACATCCACACTGATGCCTCGAACAAATCCATAGGGGCAGCCTTAGGACAAGTTGAGGAGAAAATTCCATATGCCATATACTTTATTAGCAAAAACCTGTCCAAGGCAGAGATGAACTATACTCTAACCGAGAAGGAGTTCCTGGCCGTAGTCCATTCCCTAAACAAGTTCAGACACTACATCACTGGTTATCAAACGTTTGTACACACGGATCATGCTGCAATTAGATATTTAATGAATAAGCCTGATGTAAATGCTCGTATCATTAGATGGTTAATTTTTTTGCAGCAATTTGATTTGACTATTGTTGACAAGCCAGGTAAGGAAAATGTTGTTGTCGACTTCCTATCTAGATTGGATTTGCCTGCAGGTGAGGAAGGGAAAGTGGATGACCAAATGCCGGATGAACACTTTTTTGCTATCTCAGTACTCTCTCCATGGTTCACTGATATGGAAAATTACTTGGTCTCAGCATAGTTCCCTCCGCATCTATCCTCAAAGGAGAAGAGAAAAATCGTGAGGAAGAGTGCCCCATTCACTTGGATCGGGGGCAACCTATTTAAACTTGGCCCGGATCAGATCTTGAGGCGTTATGTTAGGGAAGAGGAAGTCTTTGAAATCCTCCTAACCTATCACGATGGACCATGTGGAGGCCACTTTGCAGCGAAAAGGACTACCTTCAAAATTCTACAGGCAGGCTACTATTGACCTACTCTTCATCAAGATGTCAAAAGATACATCCGCCAGTGTGACCGATGTCAGAGGATGGGGAAACTGACTCCAAGGGATGAAATTCCCCTCCAACCTCAAGTGACCTTCAAGCCATTTGAGAAGTGAGGCATGGATTTTGTGGGCCCTGTCAATCCTCCTTCAAAGCATAGGTCTTACATCATTGTGTGCACCGACTCCCTGACAAAGTGGGCAGAAACAAATGCAATCAAGGCAGCGACAGAAGAGAAAGTAGCTGAATTTTTAAGGAGAGTTAGTCACCGATCAAGGAAGCCAGTTCACCTCTAACTTGATTGAAGATCTGCTTGCTCATCACAAGATCAAGCACAGAACTTCCACCCCATATCATCCACAAGCAAATGGGCAGGTGGAAGTCACTAATAGAGCATTGGAGGAGATTCTGACTAAGGTGGTGAGCAGCAGCAGAAAGGATTGGGCAGATCACCTAGTTGAGGCCACCTGGGCCTACAACACCACTTGGAAAACTACAACAGGTTTCACCCCTTATGAGCTGGTCTACAGGAAGAAAGCTTTGTTGTCCATAGAGTTCAAGTACAACACATTGAGGGTGGCAGCTCAGCGGGACTTAGATCTCAGCCATGCTCAATGTGAAATATTACTGCAGCTGAATGGATTAGATGAACAGAGAATGCAGGCCCTCCTCCACTTAGAAGTAGTTCAACTCTAGAGGAAGATATGGCATGACCGGTACCTCAATGAAAAGCAATTCCAGCCAGGAGATTGGGCGCTGCTGTATGACTAAAGGTACAAGGATTTCAAAGAGAAGTTGAGGACAAGATGGTTAAGACCATATGCAGTGGAGAAATGTAATGACAATGGTTCAATCCTTATCAGGACCATTGATGAAGAAGCCATCCCCATGCTTGTCAATGGGAATCGATTGAAAATCTACATGAAACCTCTTTCGAGGCGGGAGTTCATTGAAACTTTGGAAAAATCAGTGCTGGTAGTGGAGTAGAGCTCTGCCCCTATTCCACCCACACTTTGATCAGCAAAAAAAAAAAACAGAAATAAAAAGATCCTTGGGTGAAAACCTTTCTGAGGTGCCCAGGGCACACAGTGAGGGTGAAAACCTCATGGAGGCGCCCCAGCTGTCTCTAGAGAAATAAAAAAATGTGGAATAAAAAGATCCTTGGGTGAAAACCTCTTTGAGGCGCCCAGGGCAGATAGCAAGGGTGAAAACCTCATTGAGGCGCCCTCGCTGTCTCATCAAAAAAAAAAAAAAAAAAAAATTAGAGAAAAAAGAGAAAGAAAAAAATAAGAAAAAAGAAACCAGGACTAATCTCTATGAAGTAATTGCAGGTTGCAGGGAATACATTGCAATAAAAGAGGGGCACGCAAAACAAGGACAGGGGTCTGTACCAGGCTCTAGGACATCCCTTTAGACACCCCCTCCATGGCCACTCACCTCTCCGAGGATTTGGTCACATTCGGGGTCAAGATTGGGCCTTCTACAGGAAGTTCTGGGCTTTCTACAGGAAGTTCCAGGCTTTTCTACAAGAAGTTCCAGGCTTTTCTACAGGAAGTCCTGAATTTCATAGGAAACATCCTGTAAAATCTTCAGACGAGCCAAATTCAAGCTTGAAAGGGAATCTGATGGTTGGGATCAGTTTGTTAGGCCTGCGGCCACACCTCTATTCAATCCAACACCATGTGGCGCCCTGTTCCATCTCTGGACACCTCTGTCACCCACCTGGTTATGTGTTCCTACACAGTCATACAAAGAGCCCTGTTTTCCTCAAATTGAAAAAAACTTTTCCAAGTGACAAAACAAGCAATAAAGGCTCGCACACTCTACATGTTCAAGCTCCATCTAAACTCTTCATCAACGCAGCCAATCCTTGTCCGCAAAATGGCCCTGCTCGTTTAGCCTGCATCCCAGGAGGAGAAGCAGCTACAAGACATCCTACAGGAATTTTATAGCAGCTGATCCCTCTGGAGCACATACTCTGGAGGCAGGGGCAGCTGAAATCCACACAGGGAACATGAAAAAAGGGCTCATCTTGAACGTGAACACCTCCTCGACAGCTGAGATCAGACAGATCCTGTGCATGCATCGTTTATCATTGAAAGATCAGGTTCCAAAGCCATGCATGCAGCTTCAACAAATAAAAGAATGGGCTCTAGCACCCGTAAGAGAGGCAGTAGTTTCGAGACCAAAGTCTATATAACACGTCCACAGCCACGCAGGTAATTGTCTAACCTTATTCGTCAATTACATAAAGCATAATTTGAAAAACTGCATGCCTGTGAAAATGGTTGGATTGAACGAATTCGGTGGTCAGTCAACTGGCCACCCTCAACCAGTTACACCGCTTTGTGGGATCCAAACGAGCTCAGTTACGTTCAGACTCGCCAATGAGCCATGTAGCCGACATGTGTGGAGTGTCCAGTTGACGAAAATCGGTGGACTGACAGTGGTGGCGGTGGTTAATGGCAGAGGGGAGGTAATGGCGGCCAGGGACATGCAGGAGAATGATGACCATGACAATGGATAACGGTTCGGTCCAGCCACCTCACCCCCTCGCCACGAATTGCGTCGCAGTTCAAAATGCTTGGTTGAAAAAATCGCACACCCGTTGTTCATTCGCATTTGCAACGTCCTGGCCGAAGTACTCGTCCTCTGCTTCCACAATCCGTTAACCAATCATCCTCCTCTGAGCTTTTCGGCCTGTTTCAAAGTTCTCCCGCATCCCGAGCTCATTCAGAAGCGCAGTAACATCCTACAGAAGCCGGCAAGCATCCTACAGGAAGTACGGCACAGCCCCCTGGAACAGAGAAACCTAAGTTTTCCTTCGACAAATTTGGAGTTCCGAGAGAGGTAGCTCGAAAAACACTTTTCCCTGCATGGTATATTTCGAAAGGTGGTGAATTAAACTGTCTGAAGTAGGGATATTAGAGACAAGTCTGCCTGTGGGTCAAGAATAGCAATTTTCCTGTGTAATTACACAGAATTTCTCAGATGGTCCTGCGTCAACATTCTCCTCCAAGGTTCCTGTGAAAAATTTCTCCTATAGAAAAGATAAAGCACTGAGAGGGCTAGACTGTGTATAAAAATTTGAAGTTGCATGTATGCTGGGAGTAAAACATTGAAGTGTTGTACCCTGTTTGTGGAAACAAAACTTCCCCCTCCATACACAGACAGTCGAGTTTGGGCAGCAAAAGAATTAGAACCATGGAATTGGTGCGAAGTTAAAATATAAACACCTGAGAGACCCTTTCTCGAAGTTCAAAGGAGGAAAACATAAAACAGCACTCCCTTTCTGCTCAGAGCATTAAAATAGAGCTCTCACCATGCTAGGAGGGTTTATCAGGAAGCAACCCTCGGATTCCAAGAAATTGCGTGAACATCCCGTAGTAGTGGACCTCTTCACCTGTGCCAACTGGATGGCATTTTGTGACAAAATTCAGGGACATGACGATGAAATAACGAAAGAATTCTTGATGTCCCTGCAACCTAAATCAAAGACACTGGCCACTGTGAATTTCAGAGGGTTGACCTTAAAGCTTACCCCTGAACTCATTAGTCGAGTCACTGACCTGCCATTGGGGATTCCCTGGAGCAAGGAGGAGAGAGCATTAGGCCAAAAATCCAAGAAAGAATTCTTCCTACCAGAGGAACAGTTTGCAGAAGATAAGAACGAGGTAAGGAGGGCCAGTTTACATCCTCTGTGGAGCGAAGCCAGTCTCCAAATTATGAAATACATTACCTTTGAGGGGTGGTTCAGTATTGTTTACGGCTATGATTTTCAGTTTCTAAAAGAACTAATACATGGGTTGGATTTACCCCCAGAGCAGAAGTTAAGCATCCCCTATTTTCTCTTGCAATCATTGATTGAATGTGGCAGAAAATTGAAGGAAGGGACACCGGATCAGGTAGCCCATCATGGGCTCATCAAGCTCCTAGTGGAGGATGCCCTCCATACTTACACTGTCCCCCTCTCGTGGGAAATTTTCCGCAACATGTCCAAAGATGACGATATAAGGATTAAGGCCGAGGAACTCACCTCATCTAGCAATGAAAAAAGGGAACACACTGAGGCAAGAGAGGAAGCCAGCAGTAAGGAAACACAGGACAGACCACCACAGAAAGAACAAGAAGAGAAACAAGAAAAAGGCCAAGTTACTGAACCTAAAACTATGGAAGGACCAATGGCACAAACACCCAGGGAGAAAAGACTACAAAATAGAGCGGAAAGGACTGAAAAATCCCAACCAAAGAAGGGCACAACCAAGGCAACCAAACAAGATTTAAAAGGAAAGACCCATTCAACTAAGCAGGCCGCAACAGTTTCTACAGGAAGTCTGGAAATATCTTCTACAGGAAGTCCGGGAACAACTTCTACAGGAAGTCTAGAAACAGCTTCTACAAGAAGCCCAAAAACAGAGCAGAAGAAGGAGAAGTCCCGTGAGATTCTGGCCAAGGAGGCAGCAACGGTGCTGGTTGCCTTAAGCGCAACCCCAGAGAAAAAAGGGAAGAGGAAAAAGGATCCTTCTATGTATTTTAAGGCAAGAAGAAGCATGCGCATAAAAACTGGCAGACCCCAGTCACAGTCAAAAGAACCAATTACGATTGTGGACACCCCAATTAAACAATAGGAAAGGTCTCCTCCAAAGGCATCCATCATCTATGAATGGGGAAGCCCGAAGACGTCCACCTGGAAGGAAAAGGTTAAAATGTTGGACACAAAAACCTCTCTACAGGATGCTGAAGCAATTCTACAGGAAACGTTGGCTAGGCTAAAGGAGACCGAAGAGTTAGAAGAAAAGGCAGCTACATCATCCCAAGAGGAAGAAAAGACTGAGAAAATTGAGGAACCAACCCCCCAGCCCAACCTAGGCCCTTACTATAACTTTCTAGAGGCGGGACGGATAATCCCCCAAAAATTTGCAGTGCCGCTCTTCTTTGCACTGGAGGAAGAGAGAGTGAGGACCCACACTTGGATGAAAATCACCAAGTCCAAGGGTGTGGCAGATATAGGTCCCTTGGAGGAACAGCTCAAAGAGGCAAGGAAAGAATTGGCTTTGGTACGACATGTAGAAAGTAGCCAGCGGGCCAAGCTATAGGAAGAAAATAAGTTGCTCAAACAGCAGCTACAGTTACAGGGACACTTTATGGAAGATAGGCCCCACACCTTGGGAGAACAGCAGCAACAGGAGGAGCCCACAACAGACAGAGAAACCACTGATGAACAGTAAAAGAGAGATGGGTTGCATCCTGAGATTGAGGCACTAACTAGGTAGCTACAAGAAAAGGAATTGCAAGCAGCACAGCAGATACAGTCTCTGAAACAGCAGGTGCAAGAAAAGGAGGCCCAACTGGGCTGCATGTCTAGCTGGGCGATGGAAGCTTTGCAGTGTAGGCAACCTGCCAAAACATATGCCCTATACCTTAAGGATCAGTGGTTGCAGTTTCAGATCAATACCTTGGCCCAAAGGGGCATTACTCCATTTCAAAACTATTATCAATTCATGGCTCTATGTGACAGCAGCTCATTAGAAGACAAGGCCAAGCTATCAAAGTTTTACCTACACAACTTGGCCCTTCCCAACATGAACTTGTGGGACCCCAATGCTGCAGTAGGGGACGTGCAACTTATGGCCATGGTCTCTTGGCTATATCATGAAGAAAAGAGAGCAGCAGAGGTCCAAAATGTTATGGACAAGGAATTGAACGAACCACTAATGATCAGAGCAGAGCCGGAGGAACCCTCAACATTGATATACGCCCACCAACACTTGGAAAATAACTCTTAGGCCCTACCAGATTACATCGACCGTCAAGCCCAAGCAATAGCCCATTTTGAGGACATGGAGAGGCTGTTGGGGGATGACTATGTTTATGCCTGCACCCGGAGCTGGCACACACTGCCCCACAGCCTAAAAATTAGAGAATACCACACCCCAACAAGGATGACAGTGGCCTTGGCGAGAGTACCCCTCTACAAAAAATCCATGCAAATTCTTCAGGCCAACTGGATCGGCCTAAAATTCAGTCCTCCCTTGCTTTTGGGGTTGTTGGAGGGAGTCAAAAAAGAGGAGGAACACAGGCAGTGGGAAGAAGTGGAAAGCAAAGCAGGATTTCATGACCGTGAAGAAGATATCACTTCAAAGGCCTGGGATGTGAGGGAGGCAGTCAAGGCTATAAAAGATGATGAATTGGATTAGTTGCTCGAGGACAAGCAACCCATTTAGTAGGGGGGTGATGATGAGCCCCGGAATTCGGTAACTTATTGGCTCATTTTGCCTAGTTGTTCTTGAACAATCCACCATTTTTCATAGTTTATGCATGTTTTTTTAGTATGTTTATGTTAGTTGAACGAATGAGAGTGGTCACTTTACCAAGAAGGCTAATACGTGGTTATTTCAGGTTTTTGGACAAATTTTGGAACAAAGCCAAGCAATTATGAGCCAGATGATAGCCAAGCATGAAGGAACAAGGGTGAGGATTCGTAGGAAGGATGTCTCTTGCATTAAATATCCCTTCCTCGAAATCTCCACCCTCAACTCGGAGCTCAACGGGCCAACAAAACAAATCCTAAAGGCAGTCGAGCAGCTTGGTGAAAAGTGACTTTTTACTGGCAATTGGAGCAGCCGAGCCCCTTGAGTTAAGGAGGGTTGTTGAGGCCCCTCGTAGGCATAAATAGGAAGGATTTCAGCCTTCGTAGTTTACTTTTTGGACTGTTGTATTGTGCATTATAGTGTTGCTATTTTCTCAACTCATTTTCGTAGCTATTGTTGTATAACTTTCTTATGAACATGGTTATTTTTGAGTAATGGAAAGAAACTTTATTTGGCATTAGTTCTGAGTTTCTTTAGGAGCTTGCAGCTCTTGGGGTTGGGTCCAACCCAAGTGCCAAGGCTTCCTTTATGTATTGTTATTTGTTTTTATGTCTTTGCAAAATATTGTATGTTAAGTAGATCAACATCTTGTTGGTTACATAGGTCATGGTTGATGATTAAATAGGCTTTTTATGTTCAGATTTAGTTGATAGATTAGTAATAGGGAAGATCTCCAAAAAAAGGCCATCAAGCACCTCTGATCTCACCTCTCCCTCAGTGGGATCGTGAGCTGGGACAAAGGTGACATTGCTGCCAACAAAAACATTGTCTTTGCTTCACCATGCAATTAGTAGTGTTGGATTCTTAGTTGCTGAACTTGATATCAGTTTTGATTGCATGCTTAGGGTTATGATTGCTTAGTTTCATATTTATTTCATCTGATTTCAATGCAATTAAACTTTTGTTCCATTTCTTTGTTGTTATCTAGGTCAAAATAGACTAACGTAACTAGGTCTTTGATTTTCCAAGTGTTTGGTTGTCCAGTTTGAGAAACAACTTGCAAAGCACCTGTTGTCCTTCTTTATATGCCCATACTCCATCAACTCCACCTGCTCCATCCTCCACTTAGAACCCTTACCTCACATTTGCCTCATTCGCTTACTTTTCCATGATTCTCATCTTTTTGTGCAACATCGTTTCATCCCTCCTTGAAAAAATTTAACCATCCGCGCCACTCCTCAACTCCATCCACCAAGTCCTGAACCTCACCACACCCCTATCTCACCTCCATACTCATTCCTCCACCTTTTTCCCTCCATCAATTCTCCAAAATCCCATTTCTGAACATCCTATAGAAAATTACAGACATCTTGTAGAAATTCCAGAACATGTTGTAGAACCCCTGCAGACTCCCTGTAGAAGCTCACGAAAGCAGTTTCTTGAAAGCCAAACTCTGTGAAACTCGCAGGAAGGGTGCTAGGGACCCCTTAGGCCCTATTTGAACCTTCCCAACCTCCTGCAAGCATTTTCTCTCACCAATCCACCTCTGCACAGTCAAAAACAGTGAAAGAACATGCATGATAAATCTGACAACTTAATCAAAAATACAAAAAGATGTTTTCTTCAGATAGAAGTAGTCTAGACACATGTATTTTACCTTCATAGACGTAATGGCATCTCTTTCAGTAGCTTTCACCCTCTTTTTCGCATCAGTAGGGCTAGCTAGTAAAATTAGGGTTTGTTAGGGTTTGCATTTCCTTTCAGCAAGTTTCTTTCTGCAAGTAGATTAGCTTCCCTTGAGTTAGCTTTCGTCCATTGGTTAAAAAGATTCTTCTCAAAGCTCATAAAAGTTGGCTTAAGCCCCTAGCGAACTTGTGCCAGCTGACCAAGTGACAGCTGTAAAAAAATTTGTTTTCCCACCCCGGTTTTCAATTTCTCCTTATTTCTCCCATGTAGTTAAATGCCCTTTCCCATAAACATACATTCAACAAGCTGGAAAAAATAAATTTGCTGAAAACACAAATTCTGGAAAATTTACAGAATGCTGGAAATTGCAGAAATAAAAATCAGCAGTAATAAACAGCCATTAAAAAACATTAAAACACCGATATTTTTGGTCAATGCGACCCTCGAAAAACCCCCTACAACTCTTGGGGAAAACCAGTTTGAGAGCTCTTCTTTATTACTGGAAAATGCCTTTTTACAGTGAGAAATTTCAGTGAAAATCAACAAAAATCAGCAAACAAATTTCCAACTTATCTCGATTTCTGAGCCTCACAGCCCACTGGAAATTTCCAAACAGCAACACAATGCTGCACGGCAACTGTACGGACGATGGTACGGACGGTACAGATGGATGTACATACTGTACGGACAGTCTATATGGACGGTACGGAAAGGCTGTATGGACCTCGATTTTTGTGCAGAAAATCAGCTGCCTCGATTTCTGTGCAAAAACAATTCTGCCTTTTACTTGCTCAGCAAAAATCTGCCTTTTATTGTTGGTTCTTTCAGCTGTATTGTTTGTTCTTTCTGCTGTTCTGATTTGCTGAAGAGTTGCCTGGTATGTGTGCTAAACTGCTGCCTCTTTCTCCTTCCTATCCAGAAATCTCCCTTGCTCTCTTGCTCTCCTTCTCCCAATTTGCTCATGAAAGAATGAATGATCTTTTCCTCATTTTCCTCCTTTAACCCAACTCTAAATGACTTTTGGGTGATCCCTAAATCCAATGGCTGAGATAGATTTAGATCAATGGTTGAGATTAAATGCACATTTAAATCTCACTTTCTATTTTTTAATTCACCCACTTTAATAAAGACCCACTTAGTCATTTATTTCCAAAGTCACTTTTCCATTCTAATTTTTCATTGACTTTATAAAAGTCACTTTAAAATTAGACTTAGTAACTTTATCACTTAAAGTCACTTTTAAATTAGATTTTAACTTTATAAAAATTATAAAGTCACTTTAGCAGAAAAATTAAAATCTTTTGGACACTTTTCCCTAGGCCAAAGATCAAAGCCTAAGGGAACCACCTGTCCTCCGGTACCAAATTTCAACACTTTGGTTTTGGTGCTTGGCTGATCTCTTCAACCATGTAGTTCGTGAAGGTTTTCCACTGGCATGGTCACACCACATCATCCATCTGATCCACAAATCTGTTTCCAACTCAAATCCCAATAACTACAAAACGATCATGGTGGGCCACATGTTCTCGAAGTTGTATGCTATTGTTCTACATAAGAAGCTCTCCAATGACCTTGAGCAGAGACAACTCAGAGCGAGGGGATAGGCAGGCTTTCGATTGGCTCATCAGACCATTGATCACATCTTCACCCTCTGCCCTGTGATTGATGAGGCACGACACCGCTCTTCGAAAGTCTACTATTGTTTCGTAGATTTTCGGAAAGCTTTTGAGTCTGTTCTGAAGGAAGCCTTACTCTAGAGACTCGAAGATATTGGCATCTCTATGATCCTATTGACAACTATTTTGCACCTATATGAGTCTGTCCTTTGTCGTCGTCATGCGGCTCATGGGATGTCTATTTTCATTTGAAGCACCATTAGGGTTAAACAGGGTTGTCCACAGTCCCCTACTCTGTTTGGGATCTATATTGATGAGTTAGAGGCATTCCTACATGAGCATATCTAGGACACCAATGGATGCCTTCTTCACCAGGTTCGGAGATCTATTCTACTCTTTGTTGACGATGTGATCCTCCTCTCCTCATCCCTAGAAGGATTACAGAGGCAGCTGGATGCCTTAGCTTTGTTTTGTGATCTTCAATAGTTGACGGTCAACCTGGGTAAAACCAAGGTTATGATCTTCAATGTGGTGAAAAAAACTTCAGACCTTCACTTCCTATTCAGAGGGGAGGACGTTCAGATCACCAACAAGTATACTTACATGGGGGTGCAATTCTTAGTTCCCCGCTTCAGTTTGTGACCAACACTTCAACCTCAGATCAACAAAGGATATTGATCCTTAGCCCTTCTTGAGAGACAGCGCTTTCGACATCAGTTCCAGGACATCTCGTCCAAGATGAGCCTCATGGACACTTTGATCCATCCCACTGTTCTATATGGCTTCGAGATTTGGTGACCGTCTTTACTTGTGTCAGATTTGGCTTCAGCTGAGAGAGTCCAAATTCTTCTTTTTGCCGCATCATTAGATGCAAACAGACAATACCTCAGCACATCATCCTTGCAGAGTTTGGAGCTCAACCCTTTTGGCTTGAGATAGTCTTCAGATTGGTTTCATTCTTGCATTGTGTCCGAAGCTTTGTAGACTCGATAAAGACTAGGGACAGATATCCTTACTTGGCATATTACTCTTCTGAGACTATTGCCCATTCTACTCCCTCGAGCCGGGCCATATGTTGGTTTACAGGAGTTTTAGATCTCTTAGAGTTAGTGGGCATTTAGTTGGATCATCTCCCTCCTTTCCGATATTCCTTAGATGCACCTGGTCACCTTTTACCTACTAGACAGGAGTTGAACACATCATCATGGAGGACATCTACAGGTAGTTTGTCCAGGTCACTTGGGTCAATCCTCTGGGAGGGTTGCCCAAAGATGGCCTTCTATGCTGAGCACTTCTTGGAGTTGAGAGACAAACTCATTGTTTGACCCTAGTATACGCTTCGTCACTAGATGCATGCTATTCGCATTCCTCTAGGCCAGTTCAGAGTAGGTTCTCATAGACTTTGGGTTGAGATAGACCACCAGATTGATAGACCAGATAAAATCTGTCAAGTATGTCATTTACATGAAGTGTAGACTGATGTGCACTTCATTTTTGGATGCCTTGTCTACTACCAGATCAGAGGATGCCTTAGATGCCTTATTCGTCTTGTTCCATTGCTTGTTCAGAGATTCTTAGACTCTCACCGACTTTTTCAGGTATCTCAATCAGAGATGTTTGGCCCTATATATGCAGGAGGCTATCAGGTTCTGAGTGCATATTCTTCAGCCTTCCATCAGACCAGACCCCACACAAAGGATCATGACATTTTCAAGGTACCACCTTCACACAGGGGCACCAAGAGACCGATGGATACTAGTACACATCTAGACTCTAGATTAGTGAGGATTCGTGGGACCTCACCCCGCCTCATGAGATCTCAGCAGCAAATACATCTCAGATCCATTCCTCGGAGATGGACTTGGTCCTCCAAACCTCAATAGTGAGTGAACTCCCCAGTTCCCTTGGCTTTTTATCAGGCCAACAAACTTTGTTGAGTTTCTCTAGTGTTCTTCATTCAGCCTTGGATGTTAGGAAAGATGGGTTTGATCTTTCGACCTATTAGTTCTTGGATCTTCTCCGCCAGGGCCAGATGTTAGTTTACTTCATGCATTATATCTTTTATAGGAGGCCATTTGGTTCTCTCGCTTTGTATGGACATCATTGTACTCAACAGTCCCTTTGACCTACTTTGTGGTCAATAGTTGGACATAAATATAATTATCTTATCTTATCTTATCTCAGGAGTGCTTAATGTTTGCAAAGTTCATACATGCCTAGAACCTCCCAAAAAGCTTTGAAACCTGACTACTAAAATTGTGCAATGTCAATTCAACCAGTGGTGGTTTTGATAGGAAATCTACAACCTTATATGTTATTCCTTTTTGATACTTAATCAAAATGTTGAACTGTTTCAAATAAGTAATATTGTTCATGTTGTGCATTCTTGTTCTTGCTCTGTGTTTGTAGAAATTGGAGAAGATTATGGTCGATATGTATGATGTCGGATGGTCTCTTTTATTTAAGCAATAATGTTGCCAACACTTCTTTGCTTGGTAAACCAATGCATACATTTTTGGGTAAGATATTGAATAGTTTGGGAATGCTATTTGAAGTGAGATGCAATAGGTCTTTGGTGTTGCATCAATACTGTTGGGTAGGGCGATAATTGAAACAATCATGACTTTGTGTCCATTTGAAACAACTCTGTAATGATTCAGTGCATTAAGAGCGTGTGCAACATGGGAAAGTTGTGCTATGAATTTCCTAAGATAATTGGCCACTTTCATGAAGCATCACATGTCATGAATGTTTTTCAGTGGTGGCAAGCTGAAAATGCTAAAAGCTTTGCTTGACTAATGTGGAATCCATCTTGGTTAACACAACGTCTGAGATAAACAAGGTTTGTTTGTATGAATGTACACTTCGTTAGATTAACTAATGGCTTCTCTTGGTCTAATGTTAGGAATACTCGATTCATGTGCTTCAAGTGGGCTTCTAAGTTTTATTTGAAATCCTTTTATCATCTATAAGTACGCGATCACAAAAGGGTCATGGTATTGTCTAAAAACTTTGTTCATCATTCTCATGAACATTGAAGGGCATTAGTAAAACTAAACAATGTCGCCAACCATTCAAACAATTTTTGGTGCATTTTGAAGGTTCCAAGTATCTTCTAGCTTGATGCTAATTTGGTGGCAACCAAACTTCAAGTTGAACTTATTGAAGTACTTTGCTCACTAAAATTGACTTATAAGTTGTCGACATGCAATGATGGATACTAGTTCTTAATTATAATTCTATTCAAAAGCCAATAGTCCATGCACATTCTTCATGTGCCATCCTTCTTTGAAACTAGAACAATGGCAAATTCACATGGCAACAAGTTGGGTCAAATGTGATCTTTATCTAGTAACTCTTGAATCTGTTTGTTGATGTCCTCTTTTTCCAACAATAAAGTCCCGTGCAGTGCCTCATTTGGCAAACAATCCTTCTTGTAGGGCAATCGAGTGCTTGATTGTGGGGCATGTAGGCATTTTGTGCAAATCTTGGAACAACTAGGAATAGTGCTTCAATGACTTGTCCAACTACTTTTGCTCTTCTTACTTCTCTAAGTGCATTGAATTTGTGTGCAATGATGTCTTAATGTTCTTGCATGCTTGATTGAAGAGTGTCACTCTCTCATGGGTAATCACACATTTTTGAAAATTTGCGCTATTGACCTCCATCTCAAACTTTCTAAGGAGCTTGAGTGGAGACACCTTTGAGCTAGAGGACAACTTGGATTTCTATCCCAACTAAATCATTGATCACAACCTTACACTTCATACCATCGTTGAGGAGGCAACAAATCTCTCTTTGAAAGTCTATTTCTACTTTGTAGACTTTCGGGAAGTGTTTGATTTAGTGCCATGGGAAGCCCTATTCTAGAGGCTCAGAGATATTGGCATTTTAGGATCTTCTTGGTCACCATTATTCGCTATTATGAGTCTGGTCTTGGTCATCTTTGCACAACACATGTGATGTTTGATTTACAAGGAGCACTATTAGGGTCAAACATGGGTGTCCTTGGTCTCCCACCTTGTTTGGTATTTACATTGATGAATTAGAATCTTTTTTTGTGAGCATATCTAGGATGATGATGGTTGCCTCCTCCACCAAGTTTTGATATCTATTCTACTTTTCATTGATGGTGCAATCCTCTAGGCCTTATCTCTTTGAGTATTTGCAAAGATAGCTAGATGCATTAACACTGTTTTTTTTTAGATCTTCAATAGTTGATGATCAACTTGGGTAAAACAAAGGTTATGGTCTTTAACAAGTTGAAGAAGGTCCTCTTAGATTATCAGTTTTTCTTTAGAGGGGAGGAGATCTAGATCACTAGTGCATATAAATACTTGGGGGTGTAGTTATCAATGCGTTGTTTCAATTTGAGGCATGCTTTCTAGCCCTAGGTACCAAAGGGCTACAGGGCCTTAGCTTGCTTGAGCGACAATATTTCCGACACTACTTTCATGACATCGTTTCCAAATGTTTATCATGGAATCCATCATTTGGCCACTGCTCCCTATGATTCAAAGGTTTGGGGGCCTTGCTTGCTATATTTGATTTGGGCCACAACAAAGTAGAGAGAAATAGTACAAAATCAAAATTTTGTAATTTTATATCAGCAGCAACAAACCCTAGATCGGTAAAGTCAAACTTGGGCAAACGAGTTGAAATTGACCTCCAATATGCTTGGTCAATTTCCGGTCAACTAGCCCTGGAACAGCCTGAAGAAACAACGCTTGAACAACCCCAAAAACACAATCAAACTGCTGTTGACTAAAGTCAACCTGCTGCCCAAAACTAGGGCAGTCAGCACTGGTCAAACCTGTGGACAGATTTCCTCGATTTTTGTGCCAAAATCTGCGGCCTGCCTAGGAGAGGCAGCCACACCAAAATCGCACCCTTGATGAGTCAACACTTGGTCAATGCAGGTCAAAGAGACCTTCAGCAGCATTTGCGTCCTCCTTGCCCTAATGCATTCTCCTTCTTCCCACGTGTGAGCTGCTCTTTTTATAACCCAAAGCTAAGGAGAGAGAGAGAAGAATGAGTGAGATGAGATGATGAGAAAATGAAAATACCTCTCTTGTATTTATATGATTCACTGGGCATGTGTGCCACACATTTAACTGCTGGCTGACCTTGACAATTTGTCAAGTAAATACAAATAAATTCATATCTCCATAAATACTTGTCGTAGTTGGATGATCTTTAGATCAATCCTAAACCTCTCGACAAGAGGAATCTAGGAAAAATATTAGCTGCCATAAATGAGGTGACCCACATGGAGTTTGGCCCTAGTTGCCAATTTTAACACTCCTCAACTAGGGAGAACTCCATCTGCAATCCGCCTGACCGTCACTACTATCCCAACCATCAAATGCACTGCCTTGCATTGCTTGGCCCTACTTTGCTATGCTTTGCTCGAACTATGAAGAAGAAGAAATGATCGAGGATGTATCATACCATCCTCCACTGACCCGAAGTCAGTGTCATATCACTCTCACTGATCCCAGATCAGTGGACGTCATCCTAGCATAGGGCGTATGGTAGATATTACGATGTGTCCATCGATAGTACTACTAATGGTCCCTAACCCCATTTCCCTACTCATTGATCAGATGAGAGATACTTCCCAGGAGTCCCAAACTGCATGGGTAGGATGCCTCGACAAGAGAACTAATCATCTTGTCCACAGGAGAACGAATCATCTTGTCTAACAGTCGCCATAGGAGAACTAATTATCCTAGCCCACAGGAGAACTAATCATCCTGTTCCATAGTTGCCTCGAAGAACTAATCATCCTGGCCCACAGGAGAAATAATCATCCTGTTCCATAGTTGCCAGGGAGAACTAATCATCTTGGCCCACAGGAAAACTAATCATCTTGTTCCACAGTCGCCATGGGGTGTTACAGGGGAAGGTTGAACCTTTCACCCTATACATAGTGCACCACCAGGGGATGGTGAGTCGCCCTGTGGTCGCATGTCGCTTCAAGAATTACCTTGCGCCCCTTGGAGCTCAATACATCATACTCGACGCTCATAAGAGGGTCTCTGAACGACACCAAGTCGTTCTCGGAAAGCTAAGAATTTGACCTTTCCCAAGGGCTTCGTCAAAATGTCGGCGCCCTGTTCATCTGTACCGATATGTTGGAGCCTTATTGCTCCCCACTGCACCATATCCTGATTCCCGAATATAGTGGTACTTGATATCGATATGCTTGGAGCAATCATGAAATACATGATTCTTTGATAAACGAATCCACCTCTAGTTGCCACACAGGATCATGATGGTATCCAATGTAAATCCAAACAGCTCACTGAAGAGCTTTCGCAACCAGACCGCCTCACAGGAGGCCATACTAGCAGCAATGTACTCTGCCTCGGCAGTGCTCAAAGACACTGACTTCTGCTTCTTGCTCATCCAGGATATCGAGGCAGATCCCAAAGAGAAACAACACCTAGAAGTGCTCTTTCGGTCCATCACACTGCGTGCCCAATCAGCATTGGTATATCCAAGTAGTCTCACATCTCCGACAGTGTATCTCAAACCATGAGTGATTGTGCCACGAAGATATCTCAACAGATTCTTGGCACCAATCCAATGTGTGTGGTGAGGCTCAACCATATGTTGACTAAATGTGTTGACTGCAAAGCATATATCTGGACGGGAGTTCACCAAGAACATCAATGCTCCGACGAGTTGACGATACTCTGTAGCATTTCGTAAAACAGGTCCAGCAGCACTACCGCTTAACTTCTTGAAGTCAAGCTCCATCGGGGTAGTCACGGGCTTGCAGTCCACCATACTGAATCTCTCCAATATTTTCACCACGTATTTTCCCCAAGACAGGAAAATCTCCCCTGGTTTCTGCCAGACTTCCTGTCCTAGGAAATAGTGCATCAGTCCTAGGTCTTTCATCTCGAACTCAGAAGCCAACTCCCTCTTACATTTCAAAATGAGAGGGTTTGCACCTATTAGAAAGAGGTCATCAACGTACAACACTAGTATGAGAGGTTTGTCATCTTCAACCTTAAAGTAAAGGTTAGGGTCGGCTTCACTCCTAGTGAATCCTAGCTTCATCAGGTAGCTACCGATCCTCTCATACCGTGCTCGGGGTGCCTGCTTTAGCCCATAGAGGGCTTTCTTCAATCTGCACACGTGAGATTCTCGATCATGAATCTCAAATCCTTCGGGTTGCTCCACATAGACCTCCTCTTTGATCGAACCATACAAGAACGCGGTCTTGACATCCATTTGATGTAGGTTCCATCCTTGCGAAGCAACAAGGGCTATGATCAAGCTGATGGTGGTATATCGGGCGACAAGTGCAAATATCTCGTCATAGTCTATACCTTCCTTCTGAGAGAAGCCACGAGCGACAAAACAAGCCTTATACTTTTCCACACTTCCATCAACCGCATGCTTTATCTTGTAAAACCATTTCGAAGTGACAACTGCTTTGTCCTGGGGTTTGGGGACCACATCCCGTACATCGTTTTTCATGATGGACTCATATTCCTCAATTATAGCATCCTTCCATACTTGATGCTTGACAGCTTCTACGAATGACGAAGGCTCATTTTAGATGATCGTGCTCATGATGGTTAAGTATCCCTGATACCTGGTCAGCGTCTTACTTTCCTGGAAGGTTCCTCTGGGTGCAACGTGCCCTTTAGCATCATCAAGTGTCCCCCTTAGCCATGAAGACCTCTTCTTAGAAGAGGAAGGCTCTTGCAGAGAGGGATCAATAGGATCCATAGGTTCTTCCACATTGGGCATCGTCTCATCTTCCTTTTCCTTTGGTTCCCTGGTGTCAGCTTCTTTAGATCCTGTTAAATTTAGGTATGTTCTATGCTAGAGCAATTTATTTAAATTTTCCCAGTTAGCAATCACATCAGCATTACGATAAACTGCAGATAGAACATAAATACAAAATGCAGAAGACAAGCCAAGACAAGAGGACACAAGATATGGCGTGAGCCAGGGACAAACCCCACAATGTGTGGGGAAACCCTTTGATCAAATCTTCTTTTATCTTCAGAGTTCAACAGAGAAAGAGAGAGAGAGAGTACATTTACAACAGCAGTCAATACTTTGACTTATCTAGATCTAGCATAGATCATTTCGTATCATGATGAGATCAGTTGAAGACATTCTGCTTCAACTGATTCTCAAGGTGACTCCTTCACCTATCATCGTTCTGCATCTCGTCCATTTGCTGCACCTTAATGTGTAGCACCATCATGCTGCATCCAGCATCATCATGCTGCTCATGATCACTGTGCTGCCCATGCATCATGTTGTCCATGATCTCATCCATCATCATGCTGCCCATACCCATGTGCATCATCATCATCATGCTGTTCTAACAGATGGCATTTTATCACTGCTGTTCATTGTGATAGGGCTGCTACAGGTATGCCATTCTATCACTGTTGTTTATCATGCTGCCCATTATCACATACAGCATGCTGCCCATGCATCATGTACATCATGCTTCCCTTGCTGTCCTTCTGTCTGTATAGATATTTATGAGTCACTTTCTTGCTGCGTTTAAGGGCTATCTTGCTGGCTGTAGGTGGAGACCCTAACATCCTTTTCTAGCTTCGGTTTAGGCCTGCATATGATGCCTCCTTGACTGCGGCCTAGACTAGGCTTTATTAGACTCTCCTTCTTGCTGCGTTAAGTGTCTTCTTGCTGCTGAAGAAGGGCTTCATAAACAGTGACTATGGCATCAGTGTATAAGGCCTTTCCTGCCAGCGTATAGGAGTCTTCCTTTCTGCTGCTTAAACCCTTCTTTGTACAGTGCTAGGGTCTACATTCAACTGCATCTAGGGCACACTTGAACAGCAGCTACGACACTTGTTTGGACTGCGTTTAGGGCCTTTTAAGATATCGGATAAGCCTCCTCTATACAGCGTATAAGGATCCTCCTTCAACTGCGTCTATAGGGCTGCATATGAGGGCTTCTCCTTCAGCTGAGAATAGGCCTCCTTTACTGCGGTTAGGGCTAGAATAGAACCCTTCCTCTTGACTGCGGCTAGGGCACTGTTAGAGCTTCCTTTCACTGTGAATAGAAGCTCCCTTGGACAGCGTATTGAAGCCTCTCCTTGCTGCATAGAAGAGCATCCTTTAGGACAGCATATAAGACTCCTCCATGACTGTAATTAGGGCTTCTGCGTTTTAGGGCATCATTTGTATATAGGCCAGCGTATCCTTTATGTGATTCTCCTTCACCAAAAACCCAAGACGTGGAGAGGAGAAGATCACATGAAGAATGTGTGCACAAATGACTTCAAATCCTCTTCTATTTATACTAAAACGAAGATGATGAATAGACACGTCGGTTGGGCTTCTAGAGCCTACATAAGTGCTGGTCGGCTTGATAATAA
>APFE030332194.1:302767-315131 GCA_000404065.3 Pinus taeda
AACAAAATAAATTCATATCTCCATAAATACTTATCGGAATCGGATGATCTTTAGATCAATCCTACACCTCTCAATGAGAGGGATCCAATAAGAATATCAGCTGCCATAAATAAGCTGACCCACATGGAGTTTGGCCCTAGATGCCAATTTTAACAGATCCCCTTTGAGTAGGAAGATTGTCAACTTTGCTAAGAGCCATATCTTCATCAAAGGTGACATCATGGCTAATCACGATTTCCCTTTGACCAACCATATAGATTCTATAGCCCTTAGTGTTTTCGCTATAGCCCACGAAGATTCCTTTCTTTCCAGATGCACCCAATTTATTCCTCTTCTCCTTTGGCACATGAAAATAAAACCGGACTTCCAAAAATTCTAAAATGAGATACGTCAGGTTTCTTACCAGTGAACATCTCTTCGAGAGTCTTGGAACCCAATGCTTGATGAGGGCATCAATTTTGCACATATACGACGGTATTCGCAGCTTCGGCCCATAGAAACTTTGGAAGTCTTTGATTGTAAAGCATAGCACGGACAACTTCCACAATCGTATGATTCTTCCTTTCCGCGACACCATTATGCTCAGGAGTATATGGTGTTGTAGTCTCCCTCTTAATGCCAACTTCTTTGCGAAAGTCATGGAACTCATTGGATTCATACTTAGTTCCATTATTAGGCCTTAAGATCTTGTTTTTCTTTCTTGTTTGATTCTCGATCAAGGCTTTGAAGTGACAAAACCAAGTGAGCACTTCATCTTTCTTTTTCAAGAAGTATATCCAAGTCTTGCGAGAATAGTCATCTGTAAAAATGAGGTAATATAAATATCCTCCTAGGGAGTTCACAGGCATCATACCAGATATGTATGAGTGAACCAACTGCAATATATCAGAGGTTTTGCTTAGGCTTGAAGGGAATGGTCCCCTTTTGAGCTTTCCTTTGGCACATCCCGGACATACACTTTCTTGCTCTACTTGGAACTCAGGTATCCCTGCCACCATTTGTCTTGCATTGGGTAGAGCTTTATAATGAAGGTGGGCAAACCTCCGATGCCATAGTTCGGACCGAAGTGATGTGTAACAAGACATGACACCTAGTGGACTTCCTCCGACCTGATATAATGAATTGGCTCGAAACCCAAGAGTGAAAGCTTCTTTAAAATTCTTTTTCCATACACGTACCTTGTCATCGATGAAGGTTACCTTGTAGCCTTTGTCTTCCATTGCTAAAACGAACACCAAGTTCTTTTTGAGATCAGGTACATATAGGACTTCTTGCAAATGGATTATATTACCTTGATTCAATTGAAGAGTGACATTCCCTACGCCTTTCACGAGACATTTTGCGTTGTCCCCAAGAACAATTTCCAGGTTGGTCTCCTTCTTTATCAGATTAGAGAGCTTCTTTGAAACCAGTGAAGTGCCTTGAGGCACCACTATCAATAAGCCAATATCCCAGCGTGTCCAGGGGAGCAGTATTAGAGAGGGCCGCTGGTAGACAATATTCATCTTGCTTATTGTTAACAACATTAGATTCATACCTGGAGTTTCTTGCCTTCTTGAAGGGTTGTCCTCTGCCTTGATTTCCGGCATTTCTTTTACCTCTGCCATTAGATCTGCCATTCCTTTAATTGCCTTGAGAGTGATTTTGGTCATCGTCATGGTGTGAGTCCCTTTTATCAGGGCACTCCCTTGCATAGTGGCCCATTTTATTGCAATTGTAACATCGTCCTTTTCTTCCACCCTTCGGTCCAGCCTTCTCTTTGGATTTAGCCCCAGAATTGTTTCTTCTTTTAGCATGAGAAGAAAAGGCAGAGGGATGGCCTTTAAGTGTGGGCATTTCTTGCTCTTCCATCCTTATCTCTTCTTGAATACATATAGCCATCAATTCCTCAAATCCTGGGATGACATTATTGTTGAGAATAGTAGTCCTGAATATATACCATTCACGTGGCAGTCCTCCAAGAGTTGTGATAGTCATTTCCCTGTCAGGAACTACTTCCCCAATAGATAGGAGATCATTCTTGATCTCGGTGATTCTTAAGAAATATGCTTGCATACTCTCATCTTTGCCATCTTAATTTCCTTTAGCTTATTTCTAAGGAACAAAACTTGATTTGCATAATTAACTTTAAATAAACTCACTAGTCTATCGTAGATTTCCTTGGAGGTTGTCAGCTTGGAAACATAGGCCACCAGGCGCTTGTCGATAGAGTCCCGAATGATCTTTCTTGTTTTGACTTCTCCCTTGGACCACTTGCTTTTGGCAGCAGCGGATGCATTTGATCGAGGTGCAACAACATTGCCTCTCACATGGTCCAACACTTCCTGATCTTCTAAAGTCAGATCGAGAGACATCTTCCATCCGTGATAGTCAGAGTTCTCATGGAGCTTGTCTTCGACGGGGAAGAGTGTTGAGGACCCCATGAAGTTTTTAGGATAGCCTTGCCAACCTTCTCTTCGGTGATTGCTCTTGCTCTTGCTTGGGCTTTGTCTTCACCTCAACTCTGATACCATGTTAAATTATGGTATGTTCTATGCTTAGAGTAGTTTACTTATTTTCTTCTTATTAGGCACAGATTAGCAATCACATATACATTAAGTAAAGTGCAGATAGAACATTAAATGATCAACAGGAAACAAGCCAAGACAAGAGACACAAGATGTGGCGGCTAGCCAGGGACAAACCCTAATGCAGGGAAACCCTTTGATCAAATCTTCTTTTATCTTCAATAGTTCAGCAGAGAGAAATAGTACAAAGTCAGATTTTTGTAATTTTATATCAGTAGCAGCAAACCCTAGATCAGCAAAGTCAAACTTGGTCAAACGAGTTGAAATTGACCTCCAATATGCATGGTCAATTTTTGGTCAACTAGCCCTCGAACAGCCTGAAGAAACAGCTCTTGAACAGCCCCAAAAACACAGTCAAATTGCTGTTGACTGTAGTCAACCTGTTGCCCAAAACTAGGGCAGTCAACGCTGGTCAAACTTGTGGACGGATTGCCTCGATTTTTGTGCCAAAATCTGCGGCCTGCCTAGGAGAGGCAGCCACACCAAAACTGCACCCTTGATGAGTCAACGCTTGGTCAACGCAGGTCAAAGAGACCTTCAGCAGCTTTTGCGTCCTCCTTTCAGAGTCCTTCTTCTCACGTGTGAGCTGCTCCTTGTATAACCCAAAGCTAAGGGGAGAGAGAGAAGAATGAGTGAGATGAGAAAATGAGAAAATGAATCAACCTCTCTTGTATTTATATGATTCACTAGGCATGTGTGCCACACATTTAACTGTTGGCCGACCTTGACAATTTGTCAAGTAAATACATGTAAATTCACATATCCATAAATACTTGTCGGAATTGGATGATCTTTAGATCAACCCTACACCTCTCGACAAGAGGAATCTAGGAAAAATATCAGCTGCCATAAATGAGGTGACCCACATGGAGTTTGGCCCTAGTTGCCAATTTTAACAAACACACAATACACCTGGGTGTTAATTCAAAATATACATTAATCTACCATTCATATGATAAGTTGTTTTGAGTTAGTGAACCTGTTTTTTCATTCCTTCATAGATAACATTGACCTAGTTTGCTCTATAAGCTTAGAAGTTGGAAAGAAGGATCACATACACCAAAGTATGAGATCCATACTGGGAAGAATGCTGGCCTGTACTGATCAAATAAATTTTCTGTTAAGTCAGTTTGCTTTGCTGCTAGTAATAAATGCATTAACATCAATGCTTGTTAGAGTAGCAGTTTTATATGAATCCAATTGTTGTGGTCAACTGGTAATATTTATTTTATGCAGGTTGTAGTATGTCTTCGAATGTTGATCCGGAGGTGTGTTCATGCAAACACCAGTGAAGAGGAAATTCCCAAACTGTTTACCCCCGACTTTCATCCTGAGTTGCAAAATATACTTGTGCTATTATTACAGAAGCTTCAGAGAGAGTGGAGGGAGGATATGGCTAAAGATCAAGTAAGTTTCTTTTGTTTTCTTAGATATTCTTTTCTTTTGATATCCTTTGAATTTTTGAAAAAATGTGCCATATCAAGCAAACGCTCTTTTGGTTTATTCCTTCGATAGATATTGTGAGGAATATTGAGACAAAATTGATGGCAGTCTCATGTACCTTATTTGTTTTCAATACATATTTCCGTGTATGTGACTTTGTGTTGCACATTGCCCTCATTTCTGAAATAAAAATTGCATATCAATCTGCAATTACTCTTATTTTTCAAACTCTAGATAATCTCTGATTGAAGTTTGAATTATTTTGGATGACCTATGTTCAGCCTGAATGGCCACGAACAAGTGTAGTTTATCAGGTTAAAGTTGGCCCAACAATGCCTCCGTCCCCACTTTCTCAGATATCACCAGTACCTCCGATATGGCCTCGCCTGGAAGAAAACAGACGCCGCTCTAACCACTGTGAACTTGGGATTCCTGTGGGAATGCCCTCGGGGAATTTGAATCCATCACGATTGGTTCCGCAACAACCACTGCAAGATGACAGTCATGTGGATAATTCTCTGGTATGCATTCTGTTATTTCTTAAATTGTTACTACATGCAGATTCATGCTGTCTCTTTACTTGATGCATTGCTTATAAGGGGTTATTTGCAAAAATTGTAGAAAACATGTGTTTTTGCTATGATGGCTTATAAAACTTGATTGCTAGTTTTGACCAAACTTTGAATCACAATCTTGAAATTGTCAGGTGAAATATAGATTCTTAAATAGTTGCACTCAGAAGTGAAGCACCAATGATCTCTAGATCAGTGACAAATTTTAACAAGAAGCTTGTTTTCTTGGATTTAACTTTATGTATTTTGTAATGTGTTGCTGCAAAATCTAGCAGACCTTGTAAAGGTGTACCTTACAAGGCAATCACTAGACCAAGTGACAACAATAACGTAGTTGTTAAATCTGGACAACTAGGTCCAAACTCCATGTTCTGATGCTTAGATTAAGAGGCTAATATTTTTGTTGGATTCCTCTTTCTGAGAGGTGTAAAATCCATATAAAAATAGTCTTAATACGATGAGCAGAACTTATATTTTGAATTTAACATTCTTAATAAATTATATGTGCAAGGTCGGCCAGTTTTGTAATGTAGGCTCACATGCCCAACAGATGTGTCACACACCTTCATTGATGGATATAAATACAGGAAAAGTTGGAGAGAATTTCATCACAACACAACTCACATCTTCCTCTCTCATCCTAAAGAGTACGAGCTACCTGGAGGACGAATTTCAGCCACACGTGGGAAGGACGAAGAGGACAGACCGTACGGCTGAGCTGTAGTACGATTTTCTGCTGCTAGGGTTTCGCAGAAAGTTTGACCAGCGTTGACTTTGGTCAACGTTTGGTCCAATCAAGCTGAAAACTTGTGGAAGGTTTGATTTTTGAAGGCCGTACTACCTGGCACAAAAATCGAGGTCAAAGGGTTGACCGTTTTGTTGCTGCATTGACTTTTAGCTTGCTGCCCATGCGTTGACTTTTCAGGACAGCGTTGACTCTTGTAGAATTGACTTGGGTTGACTCATCTACTGGTTGGAGGGTTGTTGTGACACATGCTGGGCTGGCTGACGAAAGGAGACTTTGCTGGTTGAAGCATCCTGTTGACCGCCGAAACGAACACACACATTTTTCCTGTTTCTGATTTGTCTTCTGTAAGATCTGCTTATATGTTCTATCTGCATTTTGCTTAACTACTTGTATGATTGCTGTGTGAAAAGTGAAATTGCTCTTAGCATAGAACATCTACAAAACTTTACAATATTGTAGCTAGTTTGGTGAGTTGTGAAGCAGTATGGCTTTAGAAGTTGCTCACAGGATTGTTTGATCAGGTACTGGAGACGACTGTGATAGATTGTGACAATCAAAGATGTGTGAAGCTTTCGGAAAATCCAGTTTTCCACGACAGGTTGAAGCACATTGAGATCAAGTACCACTACATTCGAGACATGGTACAGAAGGGAGCAGTGAGAGTCCAATACATTTCTACAGACGAGCATGTTGCAGACATTCTCACAAAGCCTCTGTCTCGGATCAAGTTTGTATACTTCAGGGACAATCTTGGAGTGGTTGAGAATGCCTCCCTCATTGAGAGGGAGTGTTGATGTTGTAGCATCAAGGCAGACATTACCCCTAGGTCAAGGGTATTTACCATGGGCCATGTAATGTGGCTAGGGAAAATGACCCACATAGCACTAAGGCCCAGACTGCTCCCTCAATCAAAAGGTTCTGACCATATTGCCAAGGGTTACTTGGCTATTGGGTAGAATGAGTGCCCTGAAGAATTGAGCAAATATTTTTACCATTCAATGTTAATTTTTAGGGCTATATTGTTCTTTGTTGAAGGTAATTGCATTTAGAAACTTTTTCATCATTTATATATTATATTCACTCCATAACATCTTAACATCTCTATGAATTACGTAGAAAGAACGATATCTACAATGCAACAGAACATTGAGGAACAACAAGAGAAAAACATACATAATAGAGACATTGGGATTTAGGTTAGAGACCAGGACAAAACCCCACAAGGGGGAAAACCCAACTAGATTATTCTTCTATTAAATATTCATCAATTGTTCAGCTAAGATACAAAGTACAATGAGGAGTCTAAGGGCCAACCCAAGTCAATTCACAACTTTGTTTGTGAACTAAATGAAACAAGTCCACGAGAGTTGATGTCATATCATTGTCATATACAATATCACATCTGCCATAGAGACACCATCACATCTTCCCTCCACACTGTCATCGAGGTCACTATCATAGCGATACTATCATGTCATGGACACTGTTATATCAAGATCATTATTATGCTTCATTCATCATCATGTCATTATCATCATGTATCATAAACAAGGTCACTGCAATGTCACTGTTATGTAAACGGTTACTGTTATGCCATATCTAAGATTACTCTTAATTTTGGTATCTTAGGGACAAATTCCCTCCTTTGGACAATCTTCCTCTTTGGAGAAGACCCCTTCTAGCCCTTGGAAGAATTTAATTTGGTTAAGGAAAATATAATTTTAATATGAAAACCCACGTGCACAAAAGGACAAGTCAGCCCAAAAGAAGTATCTGGACACTCTTGGAAGCCTATAAATACAAGTCAAGTGACCCTCATTTGGACATCTTTATGAAGCATCATCATTCTTCCTTTCTTGTTTTTGGCTCGAATAGGTCTGAGATTGGTTTGCGGAAGTTGGTTGACACAAGTTCGAAATTGCAGGGTCCGAAGCTTGCATGTGTGATTAGGGTTTTTGGTTCTCAACCGCAGGATTGCTACAGAAGATGTTTGGCTACACCAACATGCATGCAAGCCTATGCCTGCGGTTGGAGGGTTTCAACTGCACACACTTACACTCTCTCTGTGTGGTTGGAACCTAGGGTTTGATTTTGACAGTTGACTGCAGTTGACGGCAAATTCCAACAGTGGATGATAGCTGACCACAGGTTGGTGAACAATGATTATGACTAGTACTATTGTTAGGTTCATCTTTAGGATATTGTTTGGTTGATTTTGCTGGATAGTTTTGTGGATAAAGAATTGGATTATTGTACTCTCTCTTTGCTAAATCATTCAATGACAATCTAATAAGAAGAAGAATTTGAAAGGGTTTTCTCCCTTGTGGGATTTTGCCTTGGTATCCGACCAATCTTGGTGTCTCTATGTGTGAATACTTTTCTTCTATTGTTCCTTTATGTTCCGTTGCATTGATGATGATATTGTTCTTTCTATATAATTGCATATGTTGCTGAATAATGTTATGATGCTATCGGGTGAATTCAAAGTGTAAATAATGAAATGCAATTATCTAAAGAAAAGAACAATATAGCCCTAAGAAAAACTAACATGGAATCAGAGATGGGTTGAAGAAAAGTCATTGAAATCACCCCTATGAAGACACCATTTATGGAAGCAAGAGAAGATGGAGACCTAAAAGAATGCTAGGGGTTTGAAGGAAACCCTAGACAATTTGGTTATTAGGGTTTGATGGATATCATGAAGTTAGGGTTTCTAAGAAACCCTAGGATAAAATAAAAGCTTGAGTTTTGCAAGTTTTGAAACCTTAGCATGATCAATGAGAAGTTGCTCTAGCAATTGTGATAGATTCAGTATAACCCTAGATGGGATAGCCTCAATTAGGCCTTGGTTGTTGATGAGGACGATGGAAATATTGAAGGTAACATTGTTACATGGATAATGGACAATACTAGCTCTTGAAGGCTGGTTCAAGAGGGAGATGGTCACTTCTTGTTGAAGGATAAGTACCTTTTATATTTATGATTCTTTGTGATACTATTCTTGTTTAGATTTATTGTTTTGATTATTACTTATACTTCTTGCATGAATATTTGAGTGTCTAATGCTTCTAACCTCTAGATGAGATGTGATAAGCAGATCCTTCTTGAGGATCATCTAAGGTGCAATTAAAGAGAGCTAGTACAAAAGAAGGTACCTGATGAAAAGGTTTCAAAGTAGCACCCAAAAATTACAATTTGCAAGTAAGAGCTACAAGTTGCACATGTATATGAATACTTCGATGTATGTATAGTGTATTGTTTCAGTGTTGTGATTAAGCTGCAATGTTGGATGGCTAGTTAAGCCCTAAGGTATGACAAGAACATCACCTTCATAAATGAATCATGCATGCATATGAAAGTAAGTCTGATCTCTAGTACATGTGATATATTGGTGCATTCTAGACATGACGAATTTCATAGATGTATTGTTTTTGATATATTGTGACTTGATGTTGCTTGTGATAAGCATGGTAAACTTGATGATAAAAGTGTAACAATAAGATTGATGCTCATGATCTTCTTGTTGACCTTGGTTAGGTTCTGTTAAGTTTAGTAAATTTGATGCCAAGGCTTGATGATTGAGTAAAATGATAAAGAAGTGATGTAATGATTACGATCCTTAAAGTATGAAGGTACACTTGTAAGCTGCCCTAATTATATGACACTAACCTTTGATGAATATTTGATGACATGTCCATATGAGACAATGAAGCAGTTGATGATGATTTGTTATGACTATTATGATAAATATATGTTTTAGAACCTGATATAGTTTGACTCCATGATCTAACAGATTTAATGATGCATAACAATATTATGATAGATAGGTTGATGCCTTGATTAATGTTGATTGAAGTGGCTTCCCATTCAGAGGGAGAAACACTTCATAAGATCCCAACACCTATTATTATTTGCAGAAAATGAACAGAAAACACTGGATTGTTGAAGGAAGGATTCTGGACATGAATAACCATCTGATGTTGTTAAAGAAGTTTTGGCAAAGTTCTCATTTGAGTAGAGAAGGTTTATCCTAATCCAAGCCCCAACCGTTGGGAGAAAGGCTTAAGGGTGCGGTTATAAGCCTCCCAACCACACGAAAGAAGGCTTATGCGTGTGGTTGAGCCTGTAGGGCACAAAAAAAATATCTTATACACGAGTTTAGGAGTGCACCAAGAGTATGAAAACCTACAGACATGGAACAAATGATAGAGAGTTCCATGAGCAGGGAAGTTTTTGAGATTGACATAATGTTTGACTTATTATAGTGAATGTGAATGTCTTGGCTAATCTTGTGTTTGCGGGGAACTGAAATATGCATATCAGTGTGTTGTTTGCCTTAGCTTGATCACTCGATGTTAAGTTATGGTATGTTTTATGCTTATAACAATTTACTTCTTTTTCTTATTATATTCCACAGATTAAACATCACATGTACATAAAGTAAAGTGCAGATAGAACATTAAATGATCGACAGAAAACAAGCCAAGACAAGAGACACAAGATGTGGCGCTAGCAAGGGACAAAACCCCCCATGTTGGGAAAACCCTTTGAATCAAATCTTCTTTATTCAAATAATCAACAGAGATGAAATAGTACAATAATCTAATTTATATTCAACAGTGACCCTTAGATCAACGGCAATCACATTAAGCAGCTTCATTTATCAACTGGGGCAGACGATATCTCACAAACCGATCGTCGGATTGGCATGATTCCACCACCAAAAGTTGTGGCTTCCAGAGGAGGTTTAAATGGACCTACATCGCAGTTCAGATGAAGAGATCTTCTAGTCCACACAGGTCAATCTTTACTTCTGCAGTTGCAGCTTCAGTTTCAGCAGCTTCCGGCTTCAAACTAGGGCAGTCGATATCTTGCAAACTGTCCGTTAGATTGACTTGATTCCACCACCAAAAGTTGCGGCTTTTAGAGGAGGTTCAGATGAACCTACAACGCAGTTCAGATGAGGAGATCTTCTAGTGCACGCAGGTCAATCTTTACTTTTGCAGTTGTAGCTTCAATTTCGGCAGCTTCTGGCTTCACATATTTGAGAGAGAGACCCTTTTCTGCGCAGTAGAGAAGTGACTCTTTTCTGTGTAGTAGAGAGAGAGAGATGTGATGAGATGAGTGAGTCCAAATGAGGAAAAGTCCTTCTGTATTTATACACAACGTTGGTGTTTGAATAGATGCGACTGTTGGGTTCTGAGCCTACATGAGTTGTAGGTCGGCTTGATAATAATCCCATAATAAAAATAAATTCATATCTCCATGAATACTTATCGGAATCGGATGACCTTTATATCAATCCTACACCTCTCAATGAGAGGAATCTAATAAAAATATTATTAGCCATGAATAGGATGACCCAGAGGAAGTTTTGCCCTGGTTGCCAATTTTAACACTCCCTCTCAACTAGGGAGAACTTCATCTACAATCTATCTATCGGTCGTTACTATTCATCCATCAAATGCACTGCCCTGTACAGCCTGACCCTTGCCCCGCTCTGCTCTATTGTGTTTGTTCTGCTTTGTCTTGTTCTGCCCTGTATTGGTCTGTATTGTTTTGCTCTGTTTTGCTCTGCTCTTGCGTTGTTCTGTTCTGCTATGCTTTTGTCCGAAATATGAAGAAGAAGAAATGATTGAGGATGTATCACACTGACTCAAAGTCAGTCTCAGAGCATGAACCACTGGTCCTAGACCAGTCTCAACCAACTCGAAGTCAGCGTCATAGTGACTACAACTCCACTGGTCTCAAACCAATATCATCCTCCACTGACTCAAGGTCAATCTCAGAGTGCGTACCACTGGTCCTAGACCAGTCTCAATCGACCTGAAGTCAGCTTCATAGTAGGTACCACTCCTACCACTGGTCCCAGACCAGTATCACAGTCTCAGAGAGTGTACCACTGGTCTACCAGTCTCAACCGACCCGAAGTCAGCGTCATAGTATGTACCACTCTCATTGGTCCCTGACCAGTACTGCACTGACACGAAGTCAGTCTCAGAGTATGTACCACTGGTCCCAGACCAGTCTCAACCAACCCGAAGTCAGCGTTATAGTATGGTACAACTCCTACCACTGGTCTCAGACCAGTATCATTGATCCCAGATCAATCGAGGTCATCCTAGTGTAGGGAGTGCTATAGATACAATGATGCGTCCATCGGTACTACTATGGTCCCTAACTTCATTTCCCTGCTCATTGATTAGATGAGAGGTACTTCCCATGAGTCCCAGACTGCATGGGTAGGATGCCTCGACAGGAGAACTAATAAAACCTGTCCTCACAGGAGAACACATAAATCCTGCTACAATTTCCATGGAGAATACATCAATCCAGGTTGCCATGGAGAACACATCAATCCAGGCCTCACAGGAGAACACATCAATCCTGTTACAATCGCCATGGAGAACACATCAATCCAGGCCTCACAGGAGAACACATCAATCCTGCTACAATCGCCATGGAGAGCACATCAATCCAGGCCTCACAGGAGAACACGTCAATCCTGCTACAATCACCATGGAGAATACATCAATCCAGGCCTCACAAGAGAACTAATCATCCTGCTACACAGGAGAGCGAATTATCCTATTCCACAAGAGAGCGAATCATCTTGTCCCACAAGAGAGCAAATCATCTTGTTCCAGTGCGCACCACCAGGGGAGGGTGAGTCACCCTGTGGTCGTATGTTGCTCCAGTAAGAACCGCAAGCCCTCAGAGCTCCCAGAGCTCAATGTTTGCAACATGCAGGACCCTTGTACAAGGGTTTGTTGACGACTCCAAGTCATTTGGGAAAATCACAGATTAGATCTTTCCTCGGGGATTTAACAAGGTGTATCGACCTGTACATCATCTTAATGCGATGGAGCCTCCTTGCTCAACGACTTACCTTATCCCAGATGATGTTTATCTGCTGGAGCAATCGACGAATACAAGATTCCTCAATAATTGAATCCCACCTCTGGTTGTTACAGAGAATCACAGTGGTATGTGTTCAAACAACTCACTGAAGAGCTTCCTCAACCAGGTAGCTT